>WSTG01001004.1:0-12161 GCA_019616325.1 Ceratobasidium sp. 394
CCTGTTCACGCCATCACCTGTCTTGCATGGGCTCCCCCCTGTGGTCGGTCATATCATCTTCTCGCAACTGGATCGCGGGATCACAAAGTCCGGATATTCAAATTGTGGCATGGCGAACGAGACGGGTTTGGTGATGATGGGTTTGGAGAGAGTGGGGCTGGTGCGGGTGGACGAGGGGAACTTGCATGGAGTTTTAGCCGGTTGGCAGAGTTTGATGATCACAAGTGAGTGAAACTGTTGACTCTGTTGCTACTTGTGTCTTATAAAACATTGGGAACGATTCAGGGCGTGCATAGGCCGTGTTGAATGGAATATTACTGGGTAAGCGCATCTTTCTTTGGTCATAACATTTTTTTTGACAAAGCGTTTCTTTTTTAACTAGTACGATACTATCTTCAGCTGGAGATGATGGTAAAATTCGCTTGTGGAAGGCGACGTTTAATAACGTGTGGCGATCAATGGGCACCCTAGGAGCGATGGAATCAGAAGGAGGGGACGCGATGGAACAATAACGTTGGCCGGGTGCTATGGTGCCAAGTTTTCCTCTGTTATAGTCATAAAGCGACGCATATCCATCCGCGCCATCTTGCATGCGATCCATGAGCAATGGGCTCTGACAACCACACGAATATCGTATTGTGAATATGAGTGCTCCAAACGCAATTTCACCGGCTAGAACCCTTTCCCGCCAGGCAATATAAGACATGGTAGCTGCCACCCAAGTGTAAGGGAGGCGTGCTAGCCAAGTCATAGTGACATTGGTAACACGGGCACGTCCAACTAAGAGCAACAACACGCAGGGAAACGGACGGTGGCGATTCAAAGTGCACTGTGGATGTATGCGCGAATTGTTGGAGTGTGATACCAGGCACGCCTTCGCTCTAGTTGGTCTCACAACGCGGAGCACCGGACGATGCGGCTGTTGTCCGCTGATAGGGTGTTTAAGCTCAGCGTCGAGTCTAGCCTCCTGCTCTAATCGAATATTTACTCCGTATTGAAGGTTAGACCCGATTACTTATACTGTAAGACCTGCCAGTGAATAATAAGGTTCAAATTCGGGTTGTATATGCATACAAACTGGAATCTCATCAGAAAAATCATCACCAAGAGTGCGACTGTATCATAGTTTCTGTTGAAAATCTGACGGGTCGCATTCCACGCCTGAAGCAGATGACTACTTAACATACTTACAAGAAGTTGAATGTTCAAACTCGAGCGTAATGATTACAAAACGCTCAGGTCCGCCAGGGCGTACGCGCGATAGTAGTGTAATGCCACCGCCATACATGGGCGAACTTGGAGCCGCTTCCAACTAGACATGGAGTTGTGCTGGTCCCAGCGAATTGGAGATGAATTGCATACATCTCGGCACAGATATTCTAAGACTATTCTTAAGTGGTGCCACACCTTGTGGGGGTTAATGCGTTTGCGTGCTCGAAGGATATGCGCGAGGACGAAACTCCGAGATGGCTAGGTTAAAGATAAATAAGCATGTAACGTTTCTCACACCACTATATCTTTGTCGCGAGAGGGTGCGATGCACACAACAACGACCTGCTAGCTAGGTACTACAACCGCCGGGTATTGCGGGTAACATATCCGACGAAATAGACGTTAATGACTGGATTCTGAACCAAGAGGCTTGACTTGGTTAGCAGTATGATGTACATGGCGTTACCTTTGGGATCCATGGTGGCCCCTATCGGATGTCTCCCCGACTTGAAGCCATTGGGGGCCCGCAATTCTTAGACGAGTAGAGGTCTAGAGCCTTGACAGAGGCTAGATTGGGCGTAGAAGTTTGGTCGGGCGCGTTTCAAGGCGGTCCGAGACGTTTAGCTTAGGATCGACACCCATTAAATCTTGTCATTTGTTTGTGGTCGGGTTCGAGGCGCTGATCCAGGGACTGTTTGGCCAGTTAGGGGCCTCTGACAGACGGGTACGAATCATATTCCTAAATTAGAACGCCATATTATGTCTAGACAATTTGTCCACTTATATAGAATAATAAATATGTGTATTATTTTTTCTTTTGGTATACGTATTTAACGAGCTACAAGGGTGTGAGGGTCTAACCGCTCACCAGCGCAAACCGAAAGAGAGTGCACGAGGAAGGGCGAGACCTTGCGCAGCGAACGACGAGCGTTGTGCAGCGGGCACTCAAACAAGACATAGGACATCGTCTGGAGGGTGAGTGGTCACATGGGCACGAAGGATCGTCTCTGGGTCGCGAGGGCGGACATTTCAGCGCCGTAAATGTCGGCGTGAGGACCAATCGATCTTTCGTGCGTGTGTATTCCCCCCTCCCTCAGCAAGGCCATTCTCGCTTCATTGTACACCGCGCGTCTGCCAGCGTAGACGTTAGAACCTGTGTGTGATACTGCTGCACGTATACCCACTACTCGCCCACTATCTGCTGCTCGTCGTGCTGGTGCCCATCCTCCCTTGCTACGGCTGCGGCTATCTGTCTACGTTAGCTCCGGTACTTTGTCGCACGTTGCCCAGCGCTCCTACTTGCTTGTCTGTTGCTCCTTGCACGCCGTCTGCCGCACACCATTATCGTGTGTTGTGCACCCCCGTCCTTGTCCGTCGGTTCTTCCACCCTGATGTTTGGGTATCCTTTTAGTCTTGGGGGGGATTTGCATGATGATCTTGACTTACTGGATCGATTCGTTGTCGACCTTGACCGAGACGACGTTGATATCCAAGATAGCTTGCCACTCGCTGGGGGGTCGTTTAATTCTGCCGGTAATGGTTATCCTTTTCAGCCCCCCTCGAACATAGCAGGAAACTCACAGGAACGGGAGCAAGCTGCATCCCCAGTGATGGCAGATGTGCACTTGGCTCATGTTCATGAGGTCGGGTTCCAGCTTCCGTTGCATGACGTTCCATCAGCGACCATGGCGATGTTGTCGTTTGCGATGGAGCCCGGCGAGGATGAGGTTCATGTGATACAAAACGAGGACGTACCAGTGCAGGGGAGACGCAAGAAACCACGAAAGCTACGCCAACCGTACACTGTCACATGTGCGCTACGGAAAACAAATTGGTTCGAGTCGTCTATGGAGTGGGATAACGAATATTTTCGATCGGCATATAGGTAAGTGGGCATCTTGAGTTCCGAGAGGAGTGAACGTACCTTATTGGCTTCTGCAGGTTGTCTAAAACGACATTCTGGGGTATTGTGGGTATCCTGGAAAAAAACTCAATATTTCAATCACAGGGCCGGAAAAAACAACGCCCGGTTTCGTACCAACTAGGAGTGTTTCTCCTCCGGTATGGCGTTATGGGGTCGCGCGCGTGGCACCCAAAATTATTGACCTCGATTGGGGAGGGCACCGTTTTACTCTATTGTCGGCGGGTGATTCGTGCGGTCCGCGAGCACGGGCTGGAGTGTGTGGCTTGGCCAACGGATGAAGAAAAGGTGGTTATCAAAGCAAAGTTTAAGGAAATCTGCGGGCTCGATGGGATAATTGGATCAGTAGACGGCACCTTATGCGGTCTGGAGACCAAGCCCAGGGTCGATGGCGATTCATACGTCTCGAGGAAAAAAACACTCTCTGTGAGTAAACCTTCGCTATATATTGCAATGCGGCAGTTACTTACCTGTCTTGAAGGTTAATGTGCAAGCGATGGTTGATCATAACGGTCGGTTCATCGCGTTTGAGAGCGGATGGCCTGGCTCTCGGCCGGACATCGCTGTATGGCCAAACACGTGGGTGTTCAAGAACAGGGAGGACTTGTTCGCCACGGGCGAGTTCTTTTTGGGAGACGGTGGTTCGTAAACAGCGTACATTAACATATATAGTTCGTATGCTCACCTTTTCCTTTTGGCAGGCTACCCTCTCAGTCCGTTTGTATTAATTCCCTTCAACAGGAAGGAATTGCATGCCAATGGACAGGGGCAGCGCCGGCGCGAATTCAACAAAAAAATTTCCCGTGCACGCATTGTCGTTGAGTGGGCCTTTGGACAACTAAAGGCGCGGTTTCCTGCATTGAAAAGATTAGGTGCTGTGCGAGATATAAACGATACGTACCGGGCGATTGAGGCCACGCTGATCTTGCACAACATGTGCTTCGATTTTGGCGATAGCCCGGATGGTTTGGCTGGGGAAGCTGGTGACGTGGATCCGACTGATCCGGGTCAGGACTCGCAGGTCAATGACGAAACCGATGATGAAGGAATGGATTGCAACTTACATAGGGCGGGGGTTGCATTTCGTGAGCAATGCATTGATCTTATATGCCCTCAGTAGCCTTACAAGGCTCCACTATCTTGGTGGCGGGTGGTACATGTATATTTATATGATGCGTCAATCGTGTACGAGTACAGAAAGACATCGTGGATAGCAATGAACGTATGCATCACAAGATTCAAGCGAGAATAGATAATACCTTTCGAAAATGAGTTAGCATTGGCTTCGGCGAATGAGTGTTGTATAATACTCACAGTCGTGGCAGAAGGTCGCGCAATTCCTCGAGGTGACTCAAGTCCGTGCGAAAAGAAAAATACTTACCGTTCAAACATGGATGGGCGCGTGTTCAATCTCCCTCAAGCCTTCCAGTGCTCCATCTACTCCCGTCCTTCTCCCTCCGTTCCTTCCATCCGATCCATGTCCTCCATCCTCCTTCCCATGCCCGATGCTCTGCTAATAGTCCCATAGTCTTCGAACCGATTTTCGGGCGCTGGGGAGAATGAGCGTGAGAAGGGGTTGTGCCCAAATCCGTGGCCGAACTGGGACGATGGGGGATTGCGCGGGTGGTTCGGGTGGTTGCTCGGTCCTGCCTGTGGCTGTGCGCTTGGGAACCCGATCCGTAGGGACGGCAAGGTGGGCACGGACGGTGCAGATGGCAGGCCTGGCAAGGCTGGAGCGGGCAGAGGACCATTGTCGGCAGGCAAACCAGCAGATAAGAAGCTTGATGGCACCCGATACAACCTCGAGATCGTTGTGTCCATCATGGCGGAATAGTTGACTGACGGAGGGGTAGAGAGGTGCATCAGACGAGGACGCAATGCCTGGGCCTCGGGGCTGTCTGCACCCAGAGTGATGATCGTATCGGCGACGAGTCGATGTTCAAGCATGTGGGATTGCATTATGGCCCCGATTTCCCCGTTGACCAACTCCATCGAGGTACGCTGGTGCGCAAGATGCATGTTGTGCCCACGCTCAACTTCCCGGCGCTCTTGCTCGGTTTGCAAAATACCGACCTTGCGCATGTTCACCGTATGCTCGTTTTCAATCCGCTGCGACCTCTGATCGAGAACGGAATCATGAAAGCATGCCTGGCTCCTCATCATCTCTGCACCCTGCCCAATCGTAACATCCTCAGGCGACTGAGTTTCGTAGGTGGGGAAGGTATTGCCCTCGCTTCCTGCAACCGTGAGCGCGCGCGCGTAAGCGGGTCCAGCGGGGGCGGAAGCCTGAGCTGGAATAGGTGCGGGAATAGGCGCGGGAATAGGTGCGGGAGGAAGTGCAGGCGCGGGAGGAGGAACAGACGTCGGTGCCAGTGCGGGAGCCGGCGCGGGTGCAAGAGTTGGTGCCAGTGGTGCAGACGCAAGAGCTGGACTGGGCGCAGGGATTGGAACGGGTGTGGGGGCTGGGGCCGGGCCAGGGGGGGCAGGAGTACGAGCTAGCACGGGAGTGCGAGTAGACTTAGGGGTGGGAACGCGAACGGATGCGGGCGCAGATGCAAGAGAGAGGGCTGCCAGGCCAGCACGAGCTGGGGCGGAACCAGATCCACCGGAACGAACACTGGCTGTACGGGAGGCCACTAAACGGGTACCGACAGGACGTGCAACAGGGTTCGCAGAGGACAGGGCACTTCGTTGCGGCAAATTGCGAGCGACATGAAGAGACGACGATGGAGGTTCGTGGGACTTGGGCGTGATGGGCGTGTTGCGATTACTAGAACGAGCCGAGGAAACTGAGGCTGGATTTGATGCCTGATGGTGCAAGAGTTCAGCTGGCAGCGGAGCACGAGACGAGGAAGATTTAATGACCTGGGGGGCAGGAAGGATTGGTACCATGCGACTTTTCCCTTTGTTGGAGCGTGATGAGCCCACGGATGGTGCAGGGGTACGTCCCGATGACCGACCTCGAGGACTGACGCGGCCGCTGCGCTTGCTCGATTCTGTTTGTGTGGCCGCGCTACCGAGCACGCTGGTAATAATAAAATGCAAAGATAGAGTTAGTACTTAATTTAATGCGATAATGGAACTTTTGACATACTGTGGCTTCATCTTCCAAAACCAACTCTCACGCAAGTATACAAGTAAATGCCAAGGCTTGAGGTTCTTGATCACTTTCGGGGACATCCGGTTCACCTGGTCGGTTAGCTCCGAAAGAAGATTCTCTTGATTGTCGTCGGCGAAGTTAAGCTCGATAATGGGAAAACGCTCGCCAAACTCGGCGATCGCCTGGCAGATCTTGACCAGTTTTTTGTAATAGTTGTAAAGCTGAGCCGGCTCGCGGGTATGGTGAAAAACCTCAGCTGCCATCTAAAAAAAATGTAGAAACATAAATGACCGAACAAGTCGTTTGTTGAGACAAAAGGCAAACAACTTACATCATGGAAAACTGGCTCATAGTGACGAGTTTTCGGTCCTTGGCCGGGTTTCTTCGCCTGCTCGAACCGGCTCCGAGGCACGTTGGGATCCCATAGATACAGGACAAAGCGCTCGTGTTCCCACATGGCAAGTTGCTTCGTGCCACGGTGATTAGTGAGGGCGGCTGATATTTCGTCGGGGTGCACCCGATTGTCACCACCAGGACGTGGGAGCTTGCTGGTACGTGCTTTGCCCGTTTCTTGACTCTCCATGGCGTCTTCTTCATCGTCTTCTTCATCGGGATCGAAGTCTTCGTCACCGTCGCCCAGTTCGTCTTCATTGATCGCTTCGTCGTCTTCATCCATTGGCACATCGTCATAGATATCGATATCCATGTTGTCGCCACCGCCACCGCCTCCGCCTCCTTCGCCAACTCCAAACTCAGGGAGAGGAGCGATAGCACCTGGGCTCAAGGGACGGTCCAAGATTGGAGTTGGTGCCCGGGTTGCTTGCGGAGCGAAAGCCGCACCGATAGTCGACGAACGAATAGGCGCTGGATTAACACCCGTAATCTGGGACTGGGCGCCTAGTCCAAACTGCTTGGGGTTGAGCATCGCGGGGGCTGAGAAACTTGTCACACCCGAAATCCGAGTCGCACCAGACAACGAAGCCGGAGGAGAGGGAGCCGTACGAATGGCGCTAACGGGCGGCCACGGCCGGGTAGACGCTGACGTAGCTGGGGTAGGCACCGACTCGGTTGATGCAGCCGATGGAGCTGAAGTGATGTGAGTCGCATGAGGGTTGTGACTTAGCGCGGGAACCGATGAGCCCATTGACGCGGTGCGAGCATGAGGTACTGAGCTCGGGTGATGAACCGCATGCGAAACCTCCAATCCAGCTGGTGCCGGTGTTGCGATTGGCAAAGTCGGTGCATTATGAGGAGTGGCATAGCTGTGCGCGACGGGCTGGTGACTGGAAACATCAGGCGGCCCGGGGTAACCAAGAGGAGGGAGCATCGGATAAAGGCGATTTTGAGGATTGCCGGCGCTTAAGAATGGGACTTGATCAGCGTGTTCACCACGAGACAGGCGAGGGGCGTCCAATGACTGGCTTGCAGGATACCCCCGTTGAAAAGCTGAGGGAGCGGAGTGCTGAAATTCTAGTGAGAAAATGTCTGGCGATAGAGACAGAGCCGCTTACGACACTCGAAGTTTCAACATCATAGGCGCTGGTGGCAGGCTGGGGCTCAAAACCTCGAGTTTCCGAAACTTTAAGATTACATTACAAGGCGGCACATCGATACGATCAGACGCAATCACTTACGCCTTGTAGCAGGGGAAAAATCCACCTCCGGTTGAGAATATGAATGAGAGTGCGGAGGCTCAGCAAACGAAGAACGAGTTGCATCTGTGGTAGCTTGGCGAGCAGAGCGAGGTGTCAAGGCGGAAGTCTGAGCCAGAGACGTTGTTAGTACAACGCTTGTCACCGAGCGCCACGAGCCAAACCCGACATACCGCGGGGAGCCACGGTGGGTTGAACCGTGGGTCATTGGTGGGAAGGGGGTAACTAGAGTGCATAGAGTCAGATAAACAGTGACGTTGAAGACTAGATGCACAGCGCAACTCACTCAGGCGGGTCAGGCATGACTTCGAACGGTGGGAAGATAGAATCGAGGAGATCAGACAAGTCAGCGATATGATTGTCGGAATAGCTCTGATGGAGGCAGGAACAGAATGCTGAATACTGGCTCGTAAAACTCGCGGGTGGCATGGTAGATATAGGGGGACGGGGACGATAGTTACACGTCAAAAGGGCGAAGTTCAACGGGTCTAGGCAGTCACGTGAGCACCTCATGTTCGCTCTTAACAACCACCCAAACTCTGCCCGTCGTCTAGTCTATTAAGTATACATTCAGATTGATGCGCACCTATAAGCTAACACGGTTTTAGAATCAGACCTCGACAGGCAACAACCCAGCTCCGCCGATGCAAACAGCCACTGGCGCCAATCTATCGTATGCCCATTTGTGCGTGTAGGGTGCTTCTTACGGTTGCCGCACATTGAAAATAACTATATTTACTCAAATCTAGATATACGGCCACCTACACGCCTCGCTTTTTATTGTGCGCTTGCCTCGATTTGTTTGCCTTCGGGGGCCTGATACAGATTTGGATCAGATACGCAGTCGCCGCTGCGGTGCTTCGAAGCTCGATAGAACACATAGGCTGTCAATAAGATAGGGGGATGCTCTATGGTTTGATATGTCCACCGACATGGACACCTTTTATGTAAATTATTTGCTCTTCACACGCGGTAAGTCCAAATCTGTTCATAAGTATATTTGATTCCCTGACAGCTTTTGTTAAACGGTACACGAGGCCTCGGGCATCGTTTGCTGGTGTGCATACCCCCTATCTGTCTGTCCTGTTTCCGACACATCCGCTCTTAATTTCCGTCGTCGAGTGAAAGCCTAGAACCTAGTCCATGGCAGTGCACGGTGCGAATGAGGTTTGTTCGCTTGCGCCACATGTGGTGCCTTGGACGTTACGGTCAAGGAGCCTGCTGTTCCGGTAAGCACCAGTTTGGTCCTGACCCGATCGGTACAATATTCTTGACCTTCGGTTTGGTATTGTGTTTCGCAGAACATGAATGCCACAAAACATCCAAGGTAAGCGGTATCAGTTCCCACTGTCACCCAGATATCTTACGTCGTTTCACCCACATTCTGAAAACACGGAGTTCAATAGAAGTTCAACGATTTTGGGTGCTGCGTGTCCGACCCCGCAATCTCATACCGACCGGAGAAGAAAACATCCCTAAACCAGTACGAAAGTGGGCTTTTACGGCCCTATAGCCGAGATTCATTAACTTGGTCAATGAACCAATTCGTAAGTCAAGATCGTTGTGCAAATCCCCCCGAGACTGAAAGCATACCCGAACATAAGGATAAAAGAACCGGCAGGCTGGTAGGATACTAGGATAGGACAAGAGCGGAGGCGAGGAACACGCTTAACGCTACGTGTCCGATGAGCACAGTGATGAGGGTGCGCAACGCGCAATAATGGTGTGCGGCAGATGGCGTGCGAGAAGCAACAGGCACAGGCATGTAGGAGTGCTGGGCAACGTGCGGCGAAGTACTGGAGCTAACGTAGACAGATAGCCGCAGCCGTAGCAAGGGAGGATGGGCACCAGCACGACGAGCAGCAGATAGTGGGCGAGTAGTGGGTATACGTGCAGCAGTATCACACACAGGTTCTAACGTCTACGCTGGCAGACGCGCGGTGTACAATGAAGCGAGAATGGCCTTGCCGAGGGAGGAGGGAATACACATGCACGAAAGATCGATTGGTCCTCACGCCGACATTTACGGCGCTGAAATGTCCGCCCTCGCGACCCAGAGACGATCCTTCGTGCCCATGTGACCACTCACCCTCCAGACGATGTCCTATGTCTTGTTTGAGTGCCCGCTGCACAACGCTCGTCGTTCGCTGCGCAAGGTCTCGCCCTTCCTCGTGCACTCTCTTTCGGTTTGCGCTGGTGAGCGGTTAGACCCTCACACCCTTGTAGCTCGTTAAATACGTATACCAAAAGAAAAAATAATACACATATTTATTATTCTATATAAGTGGACAAATTGTCTAGACATAATATGGCGTTCTAATTTAGGAATATGATTCGTACCCGTCTGTCAGAGGCCCCTAACTGGCCAAACAGTCCCTGGATCAGCGCCTCGAACCCGACCACAAACAAATGACAAGATTTGATGGGTGTCGATCCTAAGCTAAACGTCTCGGACCGCCTTGAAACGCGCCCGACCAAACTTCTACGCCCAATCTAGCCTCTGTCAACGCTCGAGACCTCTACTCGTCTAAGAATTGCGGGCCCCCAATGGCTTCAAGTCGGGGAGACATCCGATAGGGGCCACCATGGATCCCAAAGGTAACGCCATGTACATCATACTGCTAACCAAGTCAAGCCTCTTGGTTCAGAATCCAGTCATTAACGTCTATTTCGTCGGATATGTTACCCGCAATACCCGGCGGTTGTAGTACCTAGCTAGCAGGTCGTTGTTGTGTGCATCGCACCCTCTCGCGACAAAGATATAGTGGTGTGAGAAACGTTACATGCTTATTTATCTTTAACCTAGCCATCTCGGAGTTTCGTCCTCGCGCATATCCTTCGAGCACGCAAACGCATTAACCCCCACAAGGTGTGGCACCACTTAAGAATAGTCTTAGAATATCTGTGCCGAGATGTATGCAATTCATCTCCAATTCGCTGGGACCAGCACAACTCCATGTCTAGTTGGAAGCGGCTCCAAGTTCGCCCATGTATGGCGGTGGCATTACACTACTATCGCGCGTACGCCCTGGCGGACCTGAGCGTTTTGTAATCATTACGCTCGAGTTTGAACATTCAACTTCTTGTAAGTATGTTAAGTAGTCATCTGCTTCAGGCGTGGAATGCGACCCGTCAGATTTTCAACAGAAACTATGATACAGTCGCACTCTTGGTGATGATTTTTCTGATGAGATTCCAGTTTGTATGCATATACAACCCGAATTTGAACCTTATTATTCACTGGCAGGTCTTACAGTATAAGTAATCGGGTCTAACCTTCAATACGGAGTAAATATTCGATTAGAGCAGGAGGCTAGACTCGACGCTGAGCTTAAACACCCTATCAGCGGACAACAGCCGCATCGTCCGGTGCTCCGCGTTGTGAGACCAACTAGAGCGAAGGCGTGCCTGGTATCACACTCCAACAATTCGCGCATACATCCACAGTGCACTTTGAATCGCCACCGTCCGTTTCCCTGCGTGTTGTTGCTCTTAGTTGGACGTGCCCGTGTTACCAATGTCACTATGACTTGGCTAGCACGCCTCCCTTACACTTGGGTGGCAGCTACCATGTCTTATATTGCCTGGCGGGAAAGGGTTCTAGCCGGTGAAATTGCGTTTGGAGCACTCATATTCACAATACGATATTCGTGTGGTTGTCAGAGCCCATTGCTCATGGATCGCATGCAAGATGGCGCGGATGGATATGCGTCGCTTTATGACTATAACAGAGGAAAACTTGGCACCATAGCACCCGGCCAACGTTATTGTTCCATCGCGTCCCCTCCTTCTGATTCCATCGCTCCTAGGGTGCCCATTGATCGCCACACGTTATTAAACGTCGCCTTCCACAAGCGAATTTTACCATCATCTCCAGCTGAAGATAGTATCGTACTAGTTAAAAAAGAAACGCTTTGTCAAAAAAAATGTTATGACCAAAGAAAGATGCGCTTACCCAGTAATATTCCATTCAACACGGCCTATGCACGCCCTGAATCGTTCCCAATGTTTTATAAGACACAAGTAGCAACAGAGTCAACAGTTTCACTCACTTGTGATCATCAAACTCTGCCAACCGGCTAAAACTCCATGCAAGTTCCCCTCGTCCACCCGCACCAGCCCCACTCTCTCCAAACCCATCATCACCAAACCCGTCTCGTTCGCCATGCCACAATTTGAATATCCGGACTTTGTGATCCCGCGATCCAGTTGCGAGAAGATGATATGACCGACCACAGGGGGGAGCCCATGCAAGACAGGTGATGGCGTGAACAGG
>WSTG01001005.1:0-12160 GCA_019616325.1 Ceratobasidium sp. 394
CATCACATGAATCAACCAGCAATAACAAAAATGGTTAGTCTAGCCACAAACAAATTATTTGATTCACGCCCTGGTGGCGATTCATCACGTGGTGGATGACTGTATACTGTGGCCCATATGTCTGGCTATGTGGTGTAATATTTTTATGCCCAAAGATGGCAATCTGACTGAGCAGTAAAATGTTTAAGGAGGAATTGCATTGCTGCACACCACTTTGAAGGTCAGATAATTTCAAATAATTCAGTTTGTAAATTTCAAGCTGAAATCCACTTGTTGGGTCAAACAGTTTCCCCATGTCACCAGAACTCATGGTGCTACCCATGGGAGGGTGTTGACTTAGCATTTTTCTCAGCATCCCTTGGTCACTTTGATTACTGCTAATTGACTGTCAAATCTCAGCCTACCAACCTAAGTTTTCACTCTATAGTCATATTTCGAGGTAGGTAACTGCCCATGGACAGTTTTCCCCTCATCCTAAAAAGGCAAGTCTGCATAGACAATGTATAGATTCCCTGGGCTATATAGGTAGCATATAGATTCCCATTGCAATACAGATGGCAGATACCATGGAGTTGCTATATAGCAATTGGAAGCTATACAGCCCTGGATAGAAGCCAATTACTGTAGAGTGACTATATGGAAACCAGAAACTATCCAGTTCTCCAAATCAGGGGCATGTCTTCACATGCTATATAGCATTGCTGGGTTTGCTGATGTAAGTTGGATCCCCCTTGGGTCATTGCTCATCCTCTGCTGATTTGACTGACTTGAAACTTAAAGGGGAGCATACCTGGGTATATTCAACTCACTTAGGATAAGTAGAGAGTGTTTTGAATGCCTGGGTGAAGGTATAGAGGGGCTGCGCTCTCCCCTGAATATTTTCAACAGGTAATTGGCTACGCTCTCCCTGGGAAAGTTTTTTGACGGTATTTTAAAAACATATTCAGAATCAGAGAGTTTTGATCTATTTAATGAGCTATATTACATAGATTTGTGGTGGGTTTTGAGTTTGGTCAAAATGTCCAGCAAGCCCCAAATGTGAAAGTGCACGCATTTAGCTGCCTAATGGTGTGGGACTGACCCAAGGGGTGTAATACATGGGTCACCTGCGGGAACAGCAGGTTCTGTCATGGGAACCCGGGACCTCTAAGCTGTTCCTCTTCCCTGCCTCTTCCCGCTGATACGGGAAGGTGTGGGAAGGTTCCCGGGTTACATCACTATTCCAGAACTTAATTACTTTTGTGGTAACTTGCTCATGCTTAGGATCTACTGTGGGAACCAGATAGGTTGGATTTTGGGTGAGTGTTTTGCCCCAACTTAGGCAAGCATTTCAGCCAATGTCATAAGAAATTGAGTCAAAAACATACCACATAGCTGACCCAACATTTGGCATCCAAGTTCCCACTTTGGCATAGGCCAAATTTCCCATTTAAGCCCAATCTTACCCAATCGTTGCATTGAATTTGTCCATTTATGGGATTCAAATGATGTAAAAAACAGATCAAGTTGGGCCGATATTGTACATACAAATTTAAGGTCATGTTGACCCAAAAGTGTGGTTGGTTTAGATGCCCAAAATCCACACTTATTTGAGCAAAAATACAGGTTGTAGCAAGTGGTCATTTTTCGGGTCAAATTTAGTCAAAGTGGGCTCGCCAAATTTCAGGTCATCTTCACCCGAGAGATGGCCTAGTCACACGTGAGGGAATTTCAGCCTAAACATGCCTGCAATTTGCACGAATTTTAGCCTAAATGTACTTGAATTCCCCTAGGATAACCAACCCGAACGTGGCCAAAATTCAGTTCACCGATATTCAATGGTTCACATAAATTTCAGTTCGTATTCAGCAAAAAACAAGATGGAATTCAATGCAAGATTCAACACAAATTCGTACAGGTACGCGAGATATACACGGATCCTCGGCCGTTGTCTTTGTTAGCGGCGCTCTGTGTAGCATGCGGGTCAGTGTAATGGCGTCTCTAACAGTCGTTTGTCATACGCACTACTTTGACTCATCTGCTGAGGCCCCGGTTGCGCGAGTGCGCAAACGCGTTTGGTACGGTGACACGGCACGTTGCCGAGGCTTACCTCCGCGTCTGCCCTGACCTCCACCAACGTTAGGCGCTTTCCCGGCCATGGGCTTGTCTTGGTCGACTTTGAAGTTTGAGCGGCGAGGGAGGCGGTCCGCGATAGTTGTTTCGACGCTGCGTGTTGAGTCTTCGGTCGGCCGAGGAGCAGAGGGCTCCCGAGCCGGTGCGTTCTTGGGCAGCGTGACAGGCAGCTCATCTGAAACGTCGAAGGTCAGATTACTGTTCACCACCAGAGGAGAAGGGGTACTTACCATTTGATATGTGCACGGGTGCGCTCTTGGATGGTGAGTGAGAGGAGCCGCCTGTAAGGTACGTCGTTAGTCTAGTATCAAGGCTGCGGGGACCGGTACCAACTTGGCGGGATGCGGGTTGGGGCGCTGGCGGATAGTGGGCGAGATGGGGGACGTGTTGATATGGCTTTGGACGGCGGGCGAGACGGAGCGCCTATAATTGCGGTTAATTGGCTCTTGAGCGAGTATGAAGCAGTGCTTACTGGATGGGACGCGCGTGAGTGCATCCGTTGGCGGTGAACGGGGCAGGACATCTGTAAATCATCAGGTTATTTCTGCCATATTAGTAGAGTGAGTTTAGCGCCTACCGGAAACAAAGCGACGAAGCACAACTGCCACGGGGGCAGGGGTAGAGCCAGCGGCGTTAGCGGCCTGCTTCTTGGCAGCAATCGCTCGAGCCATGGCCTTCACGTTGGCAGGATTCGGTTGAGCAGGACGTTGCTCACGCTCCGAGTCGCGACTGTTGTCGGCCTCCACCTGCTTCCTCAGCTCTGCCTTCTTAGCATCCCCTGCGCGAGCAGCGTCTTTGTCTTCGTCCTCGTGGTCGCCTTCGGCCCTATCACTACCCTTGTCCCAGCCCCAGCCTATTGCCCCCGTCATCATCTTCGTCCCCGTCATGCTCACTCTTGTCCTTGTCCTGCTCCTCCTGCTCCTCCTCGACCGGCACCGGTGCTCGTGCCTTCCGTGCTCGCTGCCTTTCCTTCAGTATCTCGAGCTCCAGGCAGGCGGACGAGGCCGCCGTCAACGTCTCCAGTTCCTTCCGGTCCGCGGCCTTCCTTGCCACGCCCTCGTCTTTGCGATATCCAGCTCAGACATACGGGCTGACATGGAGGCCAACTTGGCCAACGTCACGGGGACGTCGTCGTCGTAGTCGAGACAGGCAAAGGTGTTACCCCTGCCGGCCCTAGCCGTCTCCTGCTTCCCCGCCGCCTTCTCCGCCGCCTTCCCAGCTCCTTTCCCTGGCACCTTCTCCGCCGTCGTTCCAACCGCCTTCCCGACCGCCTTCCCGACCGCCTTCCTTGCCACCTTTTCCACCTTCTTCACCACCTCCCGTTCGTCTTCGTCGTTATCGCTCTCGTCATCTTCGTTGTCCTGAATGATCCCACGGCCCTTCGCGGGCACCACTGGCTTCGGCTCCGGTTCCTTCACCCGGCCAGTGGCCTTCAACTTTGCCGGTCGCTTCCCCTTCGCATTGCTCCACATCTTCTCTTTGTGCTGAAGGTGGCCGCGACGGTGCTTGAACCCGGTCTTGAGCAGAAATTCGGCGCCCCAATTATTGACACAAGCCTGAATCTCGGGAATGAGGTCATAGAGCTGTAATCGTTATCAGTACATGGCTTAATGAGTTAATGATAATAGTGGAACGTACGACTGCGGACACTTTGCCGTATTTGCTCGGGTCCTGCACACTAAGCCCGCTCTCCCAGTCAAGCCCAGCCTTGGTCGTGAAGTCGCGAATGGCGGACTGTGCGGCGAAAATATGTTAATAATATAAATAGTTACAGCATAAGGGAGAAACGTACCAATATCGCGAGTCACCGGCAGTCAATATCGTGGTCACCCGAGTCCTTGGGAAGCCAAATGGCTTCACGGAACTCTGCGACCGTATACCCGGTCATCCTCCGAGGCCGTGAGATCGTATTGGGCTCGACCTCCACATCCCCTTGCTTCTTAAGCGGAAGCGCGCGAATACGGTCGAGCTCTTTCTGGAGGTCAGAGCTGAGGGTCATAAGAGCAAACACTTTCTCTGCAACACAAATGGACACGTTAAGATTAAACACGGATAAAGGAGGAGGGAGAAAAAACTTGCCGCGCAGCTTCCTCCTCGAGTTGCCGCTGCCGCGCCTCTTTCTTCCGTTGTTTCTCGGCGCGTGTTTTGTCGGTAGCCACTTGGTTCGCATCGGCCTCCTTGGAGCATGACGACCTGATGGAAACACGTTTTGCAGCCTTGTCGGTGGCAGGGGCTTTAGACGTTGGCTTCGTGAGCACCATGGTTGAGTGAGAGCAATATATTATGAAAAGAAAAAGGAAAATGAACAAACGTGCGCACGCAGATGGTGGTAGGGTGCGAGCGGGAGTTATACGCACCAAGTAGGTCAAAGTTAATATCGTTCGTCTCAGGCCCCACCCGGCCTGCACGTGACATTTGCATCCGGTCAGTGACGCAACAGCTCAACTGACTCACACCCTCAGCCCCATGTTGCGACCATTTTCGACTTATAAGTATACCCCAACGTCTGGAACGTCGCATTGGCCGCAATCACCGCCGTTCCGCAGCAGACATATATTCGGTAGGTGACAAGTCGCCGTATGATTTCCGTGGGCTGATTATAGTCTGACGTCATTTGCAGTGACGAATACAATCGCCATTCTCTTAGGCCGTCTTTCACCCCTTCACAGCCATGTCGTATTATCATGGTGAGTGTGTTGGGGAGCCATACATGCAGCAGCTGACTATTTTTGCCCAGGCACTGTCGTCAACCTTGTTCGACCAGAGTGGCTAGGCGCACTCTCCCGCCAGGTTATTTACTCGCCACGTTTCGCAACAGCGAGGAACGATGATTTGCTCCGGGGCTAGGAGTTTATTTCAATTCTCGCCGCGCAAACGAGCCAACCGCCATCCTTGACAGGCAAAGCGCGGTTTTACCCGCTCCAACTCTGACGAGGCATGATCCGCCGCCGCGCAATGTCGTCATATAAACGACGATCGGAATGATAGATTTAGGCAGGGAATTTTGGTAAGAGTTGGGTTATTTTTCGTGTCAAAGTCACCGGGTTATTAAGTTATTTCTTTCTGGGTCTCCCAACAACCAGCGGGTGAACACGGCAACATGTCAGTGTCAGTAAGTTGTTACGATTCTTGACCATCCAACCAGCTACTAAGATACTGCGCAGTTCCAAATTAGACATGTTCAGCATTCGGCGATCAAAGCGTTAGCGCCGGCGCTCTTCTTTACCAACCAAATCCGCCGACATACCAGGTTAGCCAGGTACCATTTTATCTACTCCAACTATGTAACGGACCGGGATTCATCCGTCTCTTGATATCATCATTTGGGCGACGATCACAAAGCATAAATTCGGGCGTAGCCGGACTTTTGGTGCGTTTTTGGCTTACTTTTGTATGAAATTGCTCGGTTATTAGACTATTTACTAGTTTTTCCTCTATTCTAGCCCACTGGTCGAGCTCGATAATGTAGATGGCTGTGCTTCGGCCCAATTCCAGGACCCGGTACCTTCCCGTCGGCTTGCACGCGCTCCACTCATCAAAAAAGTACTGGCTTCAAGATTTTACAAGCGCCTGCCAGCGCATAACGAGCACGTTTCTCGATACTGGCGAATAATGACACAAAATGGTGCGTGTTTTATTTTCGCCGCAAGTGTACTCCACCTAATACCTCCCTCCGCCTCCGTTCGCTGTCTTCAGACTACATCGCGTAAGCTCAACTGCATTACTGAGAGATACGGACAAGTCCAACGATTTATTGTCATCAACACCGACTTCTTACAAAAAATTGCCGATGACACATTACCGTAATCCCCGCCATTGACCCCATCATCGTGTCCGTCGTCAGGCCCATACCTTCATTTTCCCTCCTCCGCGACTCGAACTTCATTTCGTATAAGCTACCAGGCGGCCAACTTGCCAACCCTGAGATCGTAGGGGTGGATGAAATCATATGCCTTGTTGGATGTGTCGAAGCACCCAACGGCACTCGGTACATCGTCAATCGAAGCCCAATCATCGGGCGAGTCGATCTTGTCGACTCGACTTGATGTGAGGCAGGTTGGTGGGTAAGCAACTCGTACCGTACCGCCATGCTCGCAAACCGCTAATTTTCGTTATCCAGCTTTCGATTTATCCCGATATATGTGCATTTGCTTCCGTTCTCCCGTACTGCACCACTCCAATTCTGTAAGAGTATGTTGTTGATGGCTTTATGTTCCGTCTATGCTACACCATTTCCTCTGCGGTTAACACTTGCAGAACGACGCGCAATTTGTTGAGAAAATCAACACGTCCGAAATCCTAAGAAGTGGATGGCGCTTGTCTGGGCGCATTGCAAGGGCAAGATGATCTGCGAGGCGGACGAGACCAAGGACGAAGACGGTGTTGCAGCTGTGCCTGCCAAGGTTGGGCACGGTGGTTGTGGGCATATTTAGCCCCTCATCCGCAAGGAGGCCTCAAGCTGTTCCTCGTGTATCAGAAGGGTCGTGCGGATGATGGCGAGCCGGTACGAAACTGTTTTTCTCACAGTTACCCAAATCGATTTACACGTACGATTATGTAGGAAACTCGCGCGTCTCAGCCTGGGGAGGGGCTATACCCCGCGTTGGATGTGTACAACCCCTTGAAGAAGATTCCCGATTCTGATCTAGCGTTGCTTGGGCTGTCCGGGGACTTTGCGCGCCCTGACTGGATGATTCATATGGTGCTCCTGTGCCGCCACCACCTGTTCGACCAAGTATCTCTGCAGACGTGGAACAGTGCGCTCCGAGGACGACCTGACGTAGAAAATCGGCGACATTCTCAAAGCCTCGATCAACATCCGACGATGCGAAGAGGAAGGGTCTCCCGTGTACGTCATCTCAGAATTCGAGCAGCTGCTAAAGTTTCATGTTGCGAACATCATGGACTACAACATCACTAGCACTCCCAGGCGCTCTAGTATACCGTCCTTGACCGTGATTATTGGTGCATGAGTGGCCGAATTTTTCGCCCCAAATCCGAGTCACTTTTAGCTTGTTATAGCCTATTTTGCCACCTTGCCTTGTCTGATTTTTGACCTGTATAGTATACATCTTGCTACTAATTCATACCTATTCACACGCTTGGAGACCCGGCTATTTTTCAGGTGAACTTGGGTTGAATTTTAGGTCGCGAGGTCAAGTACATTTTTGCAAATCATCTCAGCGCGAACTCGGTTTAAATCCAGCCTTGGCCAAAATGCCCACATCAACCTAATTTGACCGGAATGCCGAATTTTGGGTCGATTTGGGCTGAATTCCCGCCGATCGAGTTGCCACGGTGAGGGTGTGTAGGGGTAAGTTCAAAAATCTAATGTCCGCGGCTGCTGCTAAGCGCACGAAACTCGAAGCGTGGTCGATCGAATGCACGTACTTCAGATTTGCCCCTAATCGCAAAGCGCACGTTCTCGCCGAGCGAGCGACCGGCTGAATCCTCACGTCGCGTGACGTCGTGTTTCACGAGGGCGGGGAAACACGTCAGCGCGTTATAATCGAATATTTCGATGGCGAGGGTGATCCAGAGGACGTGGGCGACGGCGTGACGACGGTGAATACCGAGCCAGAGGCTCCCAAGCCTATCAAGGTCGAGGAGGAGTGCAAGGACGTCAAACCGACGCCACAGGGGAGCAAACAAAAAAAACTCGAGACACGTACCGAAACCTCAACGAGCGATTCAATTGCCCCCCGACGTTCTACGCGTAATATACGCGTCACAGTGCGTGCAGATGACGCCTGCTACGAGGTTTTGTCCTACAAGCGCAAGAAGCAAGTGCCGGAGGAAGTGGGCGAGGCCGAGAGCGACGTGAACGCCAAACATCAAGCACAATCGTTAGCGAACGAGAACGCATCCGAGAGCGCACTTACCGCAACGATGAGACGCCCTCCGCAGTTATACAACCAGGCTATCTCGCGGCCAGATGCCGACTTGTGGCTAGGAGCGATGATCGACGAAATGAAGTCGATTACCAAGCACGGTGTTTGGAAACGCGCGGAGCGGCCGACGGACAAAAATTTAATAAAATGTCGATGAATTTGCGACTATACACGAGGCGTATACGCCGAGATCGTGCGCTACAAGGCGAGATCGGTGGCTAAGGGATATTCTCAGCGCGCAGGGGTCGATTTTGGGGAGATCTCCTCACCTGTGGCCCCTCTCAAAAGGGAACAGATGCTTTAAAAAAACCTTCAGCTCGGATTTTTGCGAGAAGAGAACGTAACACTTACTGTAACCTGCAGATGCGAAAGGACGCCAGTGCGCGGAAGGACAGTGATAGCAATAAGCGCCAAGCTGACCAAACCAACTCACCATCGGACACACACCAGCTCAAACAACATTAAGTCGAGGACTCTGCGTTTCCGTCCGCCCTCCACAACCGACACACTATGACCACCGCCAAACTCGAACCACTTCCCGTCGCTCTTGATCACCCTGGGGCCACGGACAGTACTCGAGATGAAAAGTCATGTGAGTAAAGTAATCAAACGTCTGAACTTTGGCAACTCACGTCGCCCTATTATAGCAATCGTCACTCCCGGGGACGACACTCAGGCGTCCTCGTCGCATCAGGACCCCAACGACTCGCCCGTGTCGCAACAATTGGCTCACGACTCGGCCGAGCTCGATCAGGAGGATGATGACAATGATGACCTCGAAATACCCGGTAAGCCCTCGGCGTTCGACAATTTTGCGCGTGTACAAGCTGAACCGTCTCATTGTTTTCAACTTTGAAGTCTGGGATATGCTGGTTGAGGTAAAGCCAAAGGTCGAACCTAAAACAGAGCCCAAAACCGAGCCAGCAACCGAGCCCCACGCCGAGCCAGAAACCGAGCCTCACGCCGATCCAAAGGCGGAGCCACACACCGCTCCGGAGACCGACCCTATACCGCCCGTCATGGCCGATGATGCAGCTGATGAACAAGGTTAGACCGGTCTTTGTATATACGTTCGTGTATAAGTCGTCAATACTAACATTTCGAGTGTGTTACGTAGCCAACATTCCACTACCGCCTTCTCGACGGGCCATACGACAGCGTCGATCCTCAATGCACGCGGCTAGTGTTCCCAAAGGTAATGATTGTCCGCCGCAATTCACTTTGCCGCAAAAAATTAATTTCGGGTCTTTCAGATATCGATAAGCTACCCGTTGCGCGTAGGACACGGGCCGAGATGGCGCGTTTGATGGAGGAAACGCGCCCGGTTTCCTCTCGAACTCGGTCCCGCGCATCAAACAAGAAGAAGCTGATGGGGCTTAATGACGCAGGCCAAGGCAGCAAGCGTCGGGTTAAGCACCGCCGCGGAGCTTGAGGGGCCACACCTCGAGGTACGCTATTTCGCTGATAGTTCAAATATTTGCTGACTGTTTACATACACTACAGTGATCTACAATACTTGCACCACCGATTTTTGTTTGTCCCCTTACACCATGTCGTCTTCGTTCAACTTGATTCTAAATGTATATAAAGCCATGCAGTGCTATAAACACACTATTACAGCTCATCTCGACGTTTTGTTCATCACTAATTGCTGCAGCGGCCTGAGAATAGGAAGCGCCGGAAACGTGAGCTCACCACCACTTGCACCAGCGGTGCATCAGGCTTTCAACCAATCACAGGTTCTCCACATCAGCATGTCACACAGGTCACTCCGATTCGCCCTCGTTGCTCTCGTCCTCGCTCCCGTCCTTGCTCGACTCACTTCCGCCATCACCCTCTCCAGCGCCGTCGCCTTGGCGCCCTTCGACACCTATCGCAAAGCCAGCAACCTGCACGGCCTGCTGCGGTAGCTGTGGCTTCGGGATTGGCGGTGTGCGCTTTGGTGGTCTGGGCTTTCTCGCTGGCGCGATTCGATCGACTCCTTCAGCATCACTTTTCGTTAAATCTTTGGCTAATCCTGCCAGCTGCACTGTCCCTGTCCTCGGTTGTCCCCTGTCGCGTATCCGCCATCCAAAAACCGCGTCAACTCTCGCTCAGCTAGTATAGTTCGATAATCCCTGTTTCTGCGCTTTGAAAGACACTGGTTGCGACTCATTTGAAGCACTGTGGCGCGCGATACATAATTTTTTCGCCGAACAGACCCTCCACCCATATAGACCATCTTATTCCTTCTTTTCCGCCGTCAGTTCGCACTCCCTCGGCCAATAGTTACGCTCATTCGAAATCTCTCACCTACCGCTATCGAATCGCCGCCTAGCCGCTCCCCCAGGCCTTGCCGTTGTTGACATCGTGCAACGTCTCCTCGACGCTCGTGCAGCTGGTTACCCTGCGGACCATTTTATTTTTCGCTCGCCCGTTTCCTCACGCCCCGGCCTGATTAGCACCTCATTCGAAAGCCACGATCGTGGCACATCTAACTGTCTACTCAGCGTTGTGATCCGCCCACCCGTTGCCTCATCGCCGCCGTTCTCGTGGACCAGCACGTGAACTTGACCATCCAGGCATTACACTCGGCTTCTCGATTTCTCGCCTGCTCATTTTGCCTCCTTTTGACACGCGCCGCCCACCGTTCGACTCCTCTCGCCGTTTTGCATCTAACGGTGCTCTTTGCGCCGGGATTCGCCCCTTCGTTGTCTCGTCACTGCCGTCTTGGTGAACCAGCGCGTTACCTTGTCCGCCTAAGCACCACCTCCGACATTTTCATTTTTTGCTCGCTGGTTTCTCGTCCGTTTACCACTCGCTACACACCGTTCGACTCTCCTGCCTGTTGCGCATCTAACAAGCTCATTTGTGTCTGGATCCGTGTAGAATCGAATAGATAATCGATAGTTAAAGCGCAGTGGAATAAGCGAAGAGTTCAAAAGAAAGATGAGGATAAGTCTCTGCAGTACAAGCGACAATGACATTCAGTTTATATACGGTTTACAAACGGGCAGACCGGGCATATGAGCACATGGTACGGGAATAAGCGAGACAAGCACATATAAGCGCATACATGTGAAGATATAAAAACAACCGGTTAAACAAAGAGTGACACGTGAAACGTGCGAGTTCAACACCCCCCCTAACCAAGTGGCATGGTAAAACTATGGTCGAGGTTCAACTTTGATGGAATGAATGAGAAAGATAATTCCTCGATGAGCGTGTCGGTCCATTTGGGCAAGGCGATATCGGACGCCTCGTGTGGCTGAGTAAGCGTCAAGTTATCGCGAGCGAGGTAACAATAGATACGTGCAGAGTGTTTGGTACGAGTGGAATCGACGGAAACGGGTTAAGAAAGTGGAATGGACATAATCTGGCGATGCGAGCGAGGTTGAATAGTAGCAGATGGTACAGAGATGACGGTAGACGGCGATGGCAAAATTTTGGGCTGTATGAGATGCTCCCCCTGAGTGGATATATGCGCTGGTTCCGAGTCATCGGGACTAGATCCCATCTCCCCCTCACTCGGCGTGAAGGGCCAAGTACATCCGTGATCAGGCGGGTCATCCAAGCGATCGAGCGACGACGTGAGAGGTACAACGTCAAGCGGTAAAAGATCGGGGAGGTCGGGTGGGGAATAAACAGTGCTAGAAAAGTCTTCTTGCACCGGTTCCGAGTACGGAGAGGCGACGGGGATGTTGATAAAAGAAAAGGAATAAGCAAACTCATACGGAGTTGCACCTGTATCAGTACCATAAACGTCATAGTGCGACCCAGCCTACTCACCTGACCCATATTATTGCGTCTAAGACGTAGACCTGACACTGACCTTACGACGATAACATACACGTCCCGCCCACCGACCTTACCCAGTGGTCGGGGTCCGCTCTATCATTATTTCCCCGTCCCCTCGCGTCTCCTCGCGTGTTACCCGTCACCCTGTCGCCAATGTACATACGTCAGGCCATAATATCGCCATCGTCGCGTCAATGATGTTAGTTGCCGTCGACCGTATCGTGAGGTTACACCGTAAGAGGCGATGTTAGCGCGTGTCTCGTGGTATGTTATCGGACCCACCGTCGGCGCGTGGCTACCGTCGATAACATCATTACCCATGCTCACGGATAATGATGTTATGGGGTAATCTATTGGTATATGCGTGTACTAGTACTGGC
>WSTG01001006.1:0-12152 GCA_019616325.1 Ceratobasidium sp. 394
ATCACCTGGGGTGGAGATATGAGGTTCCACTTTCTGGTATGCTGATATGGTGCAGGGAGAATTTTTGTTTTTCTATATTAAATGCTATGCAACCTGCTGGTTCACCCAACTGAGTGTGGATACAGACTGCTCTGATGGCCAGGCATGTATGGCTACAGCCCTGGCAGCAATGCATGCCCAGGTTCCTTCATTACACTGGGCCTCTTATGAAATGATGGCTTTTTTGCACTTTTGCAACATCTGGTTCACTAGGAACCAGACATCCTGTGACTATAGTAGTGGTATGGCTTGACATAAGTGCCTTAACAGTACATCTTCTAGTCTTCACTGCTGGGCTTAATGTGTGCTCCCAGGGGGTATGACTGACTTTTGTCATTTTCATACCCTCAGAATTAGGACAGCCAGTGCACCATACACACGCCAATTTTAAACATTAGCAGGATGTATATAGATTGCTTAGACCTTGTTTTATGATGAAAGCAACATGCATCTGTCTCTCTTGGAGGACTTGGCCTGGAACAGGAGGTGATGTCTGAAATTGGGGGGTCAGTGACAAAACTGTTTGCATAGATGTTTTTTGTGTTGTCTGAGCCATATCTCTACAACAACTGAACCAATCATGTCCAAACAAAGTATGTACTGTAGCTAAGGGTCCTTGGTACCAGCTGACATATGACATGTCTTATGTAAGCTTTGTTTCAGGGTGTTGTATTCCAATACATCTGACATGACATTCTCTGCAAACAGTTTTGTCACCAACTGTAGGATCCTTCCTTGACCCACCAAGGGGATGTGCAAGGGGATTGCATGGGCTTGAAAACAAACCCCTTAAACCATGGGTGGGGGTGTCCTGCCAGAAACTCAACCCACGCCATGACCCATGATGGATTCAGCATGCAAACCCAGCTCTGAAAACCACTGTTGTTGGGAGAAGCGTCCCCCCTTGGACTAAAAAGAACATCGCATTTGAAGCATGCACTGACATTTGCGGATCCTGGGCTGTTCTCTGAATACAACCATCAACACAAATAGTCATTAAGACCTTCCAGTTTAGAGTTGAACTTGAACTTGCCACCCAGGCCACCCCTGTCATTATAACTACGTATGAACTTATTAACTATGAATGTGAGGCTAGACACTTACAACCACTTGGTAGTCACAGCTATGGTCTTGTTTTGGGGGGTTTGTGTGTTTCTTCTGGCGATATACTGCTTAGCTAGTAGGACAATCTGTAGAAACTAAAAGCTTACTGAGCTTTGACAGATGGGCTGGTTGAGTTCACCCTTGATGAATTGTCTGAGTGGTTGGCAGGCATGTAAGGGAGCTGCTGGGTGGATTGGAAGCCTGTATCTGTGAGGTTCAGCTAATCAGTGAGTTTGGGGATGGCATGCAGTTGAACACCATGGTTCTTCACCAATATGTTCATACAGGGTCTGTAGGAAGTTACTGCTGAAATTCAGGCCTCAGTCTGATATTGCTATGTTTGGTGCTACATGGTGTTTCCATATTTCTTTTAGGAACATTTCCACTAATTCCTCAGTGTTTATGCTCCGGTTGCATAGTACAATGTGTGCTTGTTTTGAGAATCAATCGACTACCACAAGGATGCTGTCAAACCCATTTGATTTGGGTAGTTTGACAATGAGGTCATAGTTGATATGTTCCCAGGGTTCATTTGCAATTTTGATGTTTTTTGGTGAGGTGGGATTACTTGTGGGTTTTGCCCTGGAGCATGTTTCGCATCCATCAATGTAATTGTTGATATGTTGTTGCATACCTGGCCACAAGTATCTTTTGTTTGATGAGTTCTAGCATTCGTGCTCTTCCTTGGTGTCCTACAACCAGAGAGTCATGGTGCATCTGCAGAATCTTTTTCCGGATATTGGGGTCGTCAGGTACTCGGATTGTATTGTCATACCACAGGAGTCCTTCTTTGTAATTGCATTGTTTGAATTGTTTTTTGAGTGAGGGTGGTAGCTTGTCCTTCTTTTGGGTGCTTTGCAGCAATGCTTCTAGTGATTTGTTCTCTCCCTGTGCTTCTTGGATTTCCCATATTAGGTTGATTCCACTTTCTGCTCTGAATCCTATGAAGTGTTCAGCCAAAATCATTACTTGGGTGGGGTTTGCTACATCTAAGTGGTCATGTTGCCTAGACAGCACATTGGGTTTCTGAGACTGTGTACCCAGCCTGTAGACAATTTGGTAATTGTAGGAGGCTACAGTGCACCACAAAACCTATCATAAAAAGCTACCCAACACTGATGACACTGTGACGCAGCATGAACTACATGCTCACATGAGCTGAGGTTTTTGTCAGCAATAGCAGTGCTTCCTGGCTACAGCTGGTCCTTTGTTTGGTGCTGTTTGGTCCAGTATTCATTGAGCTATACATCAAACAGTCAAACGGTTTTTATGATAGGTTTTGTGGCAACCTGGCCAGGAGAGAGTGTGTGATCTGTGGGTGGGCATCCAAGGGCCTGGATGATTTCTGCCTGTCCTTGGGCAGAGTAAAGCCTGAGCCACACCTACTGTGCAAAGTGTGGCTGTGCTGCTTTCAATGTTGTGCCAGCACATGGACTGCAAGTTGGTGCCATTGGGCAACAGCAATGGCAGCCAGAGCACCAGGTAGCTTGTGCTGGCCAGCATATCTGGGTGGGTGTAGGGGTATTTGAACCTACTGAGTGCAATGGGAGCATTTGCAAGCTGCCAGGACCAGCACATCCTGCTGGAAGAGCCATTGAGTGGACACACCCCCCACACCAAATGCCAATGATGCTGTGTTGTAGCAGAACTGAGCTGATGTGGGAGGAAATAGGCAGTTGTATGAGATGGTCAACCATAAGTTGCTTGCATATGAACAATACTGGCACCCCTGCTGTGCACCAGCCTTGCCAAAAATGGCATTTGTGTGCATGAAGTCAGTGCTTAGCCCTGACTTCCACCAGACTCCATGCACTTTTAGTCAGGTTTCTAGGCAGCAGGCACCCCAGATTGTTGCACATGCAAACACCACCTCATGACACATCCAAGAACTGTGTCTGGTAACTCCCATGTCACCCCAGTCCTGCTGAAACACAGCATGATTGATATCTGGTGGGGAAGATGACTGTACCATAATCCTCTCCCAACAAGACACAGAAGTCAAGGTAGGCTGAAAGTTGTTCCATTGTCTTTGTGTTGTCCAGGTCCCCATACTTGCACTCTAAAGATGTTCTCAAGTGATGACTAGCTGGCGCACTAGCTCTGACAGTGGTTTTCCCAGGGTACCAGATTGTGCTGCACATGCTGGCACAGCATTGGAAGCAGTGTGGCTACAGTTTGGCCAGCTGATTCAGCAAAGGTAGCACTCCCACCAGCCACAGTTGCAAGCTAGCCAGGCTCTTGGATGCTCATACACTGACCAGACACCATTTCCTGGCTAGGCCACCACAAAATTGATCATAAAAGCTGATTCACTGTCTGGACCATATCTCAGTGATAACTGAGCCAAACAGAACCAAACAACTTGCAAAATGCAGCTGAGAAGCAAGGCTATGGTGGACCAACATATGAGCATATGTAAGCATAAGAATGATGGTTGACAAGGATCCCATTAGTGATGGCAGCTTGTTATGATCAATTTTGTGGAGCACTGTAGACCCCCACGCATACGCCTTTGTGGTCCCATAGTAATTCATTCATGAACCATTGGAATATGCTGGGAGTGTTTTTAAGTCCAAATGGCATAACAACATATTCATATAGTCCGTCCTTGGTTCTGAAGGCTGT
The DNA here is from genome assembly GCA_019616325.1 of Ceratobasidium sp. 394. Lineage (NCBI taxonomy): Eukaryota > Fungi > Basidiomycota > Agaricomycetes > Cantharellales > Ceratobasidiaceae > Ceratobasidium > Ceratobasidium sp. 394. The sequence goes on from WSTG01001006.1 coordinate 3,769, forward strand.
TTTCCATTTGTCTCCCCCCTTGATTTGTATGTTGTTGAATCCCCATTGTAGGTTGAGTTTAGTGAAGATTTTTGCATTTTGTAGTTCTTCTAGGAGGTCTTCCTGTATGGCAATTGGAAATTGGTTGCTGATGGTTATCTCGTTGATTTTCCAATAATCTGTGACCAGCCTTGGGGATCTGTCCTGTTTTTTGACATAGAAACAAGGAGTGGCAATTGGGGAATTACTGGGCTGAATCTTCCCGTCCTTGAGTTCTTGTTCAATGAACTCCTGTAATTGTTTTGCCTGATCAGGAGACATAGGGTAGGCTTTGGCAGGTCATGGTAGCTCTGCGCCCTCCTTGAAGTTGATTGCACAGTTGTGTTTCCAGTGTGGGGGTAGTTCCTTGAATTTTTCTGCATTGGGGACATCAGTGAAGTCTCTATATTCAGTGGGTATGTTATTGTTTTCTTTGGCTGTTTCTCCCTTCTCTGTCTCTGGGAAGGTTATTTCCATGGTTCTCCATTCAATATGTGGGTCATGTTGTGTGAGCCATTCTTTTCTGAGTATTGCCAGAGTATCTCCCAGAGGCATAATGTAGAATTGTTCCTGGAAGGTCCAGCTGGCCAGGTTGCATGTGAGCTTAATGTGGAAGTGTATTTTCTCTGTTGTTTCATTTCCATTGATAGTGATGACCATTCATGGATATTGTAATTCAATAAGGGGAATAGATAACTGCTGGGCATATGAGATGTCAAGGACATTGCATGAAGATCTGGAGTTGATTAGTGCTTTAGTTGGTTCCATGATTCCCTTGATATTTGTCATTGTTTTGTACATAGTATACATTGTCTCAATCATCGGGGGTATCCTTGCCTCCTGACATGGGTACAGGTGGCCATCCTAGTTTCCAATTCTGAGTTGGTGGATTCTTTGTCCTTCTTTGTTGTTTCTATTTCTGTGGCTTTTTCCTTTCTCTGGCTTGGCATCCTGCCCCATCATACATGCTGTTCGACATTCTTCAGCCTGATGGTTCTTTTGTCTGCATTTGAATCATTGGCCTTCCTTTTGCCAGAGATCAATGATTTCTAGGGAACAGTTTTGCAGGTCTTTGATATTCCCTCAGATGTTTTGGCTGCCTTTCCTTTGACTGGGTTTTTATCCTTCCCTTTGCTACTTTGTGTGGCATATAGGATGTCATCTGTTTTAATTGCCAACTCAATACATTCCTCCAAGGTTCCTTGACCAGGTTGCATGAACAACATCCATATCAACTCCTTTCAGATGTAGTCTTTAAGTCCAGTTCTGAATGTGTCGGTTGGTGCCTTTTTGTCCAATTCCAGGTCTTCCATAAGGATTCAGAATTTTGTGACATATTTGGCTGCTGAGTGTGTTTGCACCACTTTCTGGATGTCTTGAACTGCACATTCTCTTTTAATGGGGTCACCAAAGGCTAGTAGGAATGATTTCTTGAAGTTTGCCCAGGAAGCTAGTGCTTTGTGTGGAGTTCTGTCCAGTAGCTTTTTGAGTATAGACTGTGCCCATTGCGAGGCCTTTCCTCCCTTCATGTTTGTCAAGGTGGTCGATATTTTTTGCCCATCGTCAGAAGTGAAGGTTTTTGGATAGTCCCAGAAGTATACCTCCATTTTCATGAGGAAGTTTTCTGATTCTCAGTTTGTCTTCTTGCCTTTAAATGCCTCAGGTAATTTGGTGTGTGCTCCTTTTGGGATAGTTTTCTTGTGGCAGCGTTTTCTTGACCTTCTGGTGTTGTCTTCGTCACTACTACTGCTTCCACCGTTGCTGGTTGAAGGGTCCCTTTGAGTGGACCAGTGTTGTTGTTGTTCTTTGTGTGGGGGTGAGATATCTCAATCCGTGGATTGTTGGGGTGGATCAAATGGTTGGAGGGTCTTTTTCTTGATCACTTCCAGTATTTGATCAATCTGGGAGTCAAGTGCTTGTACCATTTCTTGAGTTAATTCATTATCTCATTCTGCCTTCTACATTGCATTGAGTACCACCATTTGCTGGTTTCACACCCCTTCAATAAGGTTTGGGATTTCTCAGATTGCTTCTAAGTTCTTGTTGATTTGTATGTGCAAGGCCCTAGCTTGTTTGTTGCTGATGTTGGTGTTATGGGCAGCTGCATGTGCATAGTCCTGAATTGTTGTCGTTTCAGTCCCTAGTGTGGTAGCATGGGTATGAAATACTGCTCGTCTGTTTCTGATGTCTTTGATTTGAGTGGGTATTTGGTTCATCCCCAGACTTTCAAGTGTGGCTGATCATGCTATGTCTGGGAGTAGGGGCATCATAGCCTGTTGTAGTGCCCAAACAATGTTCTGGAAGTTGGCATCGTCTTTGTCATAGTATGGCTCTCCTACTTGTTCCTGTAGTTGGGGGTATGGGGGTGGTACAACAGAGGCAGGCCAAGATACCACTTTCAGGATTTTCATTTGATTTGATTCTGGTGACATTGGTCCTCCTGGATGTATGATGGGCTCAGGTACTGGCAAGGGTTGTACTTCTCAGAGTGGAGTGACATCAATGAGTGGTGTTGGGTTCCTGGACTGACACGGTAGTTGTACCCTGGCTAATGTGGAATAGAAAGTTCCATCTGCTGCTTCCAGGTCAAGTTGGATGGACCCGGCTCCCATGGCTTGTTCCATTTCTGGTCCTACAGTGGGTCACAGTGCTGATTGTGGTCCTGTGGGGTTGACAAATATGACGTTCAGCTCTGCTTGTATTGTTTGATCTGCTTCATCCCTTCCCAGTAGTGACCTGGGGATGGATTGATGGGACTGTTGTGATGGTCCATGTGTCATGTCTTCTTTGGTAGGCTGGCTGGTTTGGCTGCTAGGATATGATGAGGCTAGTTGCTCTTGGTAGCAAGTTCTGTATGAGTGCCTGGACATGACTGATGTGGGGTGAATATATGCAATAGAGTGTTTTCTGTTGGTGTTAAGCTTGCTTCACAATGTCACAACCCTTCAGGGTGAGTGACATGAATGATCTGACGAGGGTGACAGAAGTGTCTTAGACATCTATTTGGACACTCTAAGACTGAGAGTTGGTATGAATACAATATTGGTATTGAAGACCAAAGGCCACATGACCTTGTTGTTGGTGGCTGGCAAGTGTAAGGGTCAAGTACAAGTTTGTGCCATGAGATATGAGACGATGACAAAGGTGATGACGATGTGACAGTGAGATGAGTATGAGCCATGAAGGGCTGTGTGATGGTTGGTATGTAATGCATACATCCTAGGATTTGAAGTCCTCACTAAGACTTTAAGTTAATCTTGATTTATCCTAACCTAACTTAGGTTAGATATTGGCTTAGATAAGATGAGGGAATTTTTCTACTATTTATAGTATTGTTCCCAAGCCAAATTGATAAGGAAATGGTTGAGATATGAGTTAGCCCCTATCTCCCCCTAGCATCCCACTCGCCCCGGCTTAGCACTTGACCATTAAGCAGTCACTACTATATTAGGAGGTCCTCTGATCATTTGTGGCAACATCCCAAGGCATTCTAACAGCTAGATAAAAAGTTAAGTCCCTTGGTCATGTGACTCAGGACACTCCTGGTAATAGTATAACATTAGACTAAAAAGGAGTCTCTCGCCCTAAGGCTCACAACCTGGATAAAGGCCCTAAAGCTGGTAGGATCAGACTCGCTAAAGACTCTCAACCAGAGTCTAGTATAATGTTATAAGTATTAAAGCCCCTGTTCCCAAATAGTATATACAATTTGTTCCTCAGGTTGGTGGAAGAGTGCACACAAGTCGGAATCTGCTTGCAATACCTCAACTAGGATGCCCAGGAGAGCCCCTCACCAAAGTGATTCTACCAACAGTTAGACCAAAAAGCCTTATTAACAGCACCCATATGAGTATCTATATGCCTATCTACCCATTTGGGTTATCTGTTCAAACCCTTGCATAAGTCACCTTTTTGGGCAATTCCAGATCTCCTGGAGAAAGAAATCCTACTAAGGAAACCAATGACACTGATTCAAGCTGTACCCTTACCTAAGCCCAGGAACCAGCGGATTGGGTTGAACTCGTTATCTTTCCTATGAACCAAGCTAACAGAGACTTGTAGCTCAATATGGATGCCAGCACTCTCAAGCCCAAACATTGACCGACTGATACTAACATTGTGCGCCAGTATAGTGGAACCTATTCTGACACTCCATGCACAATATTAGGCAACGTTAGGACATGTATGCGCTATACGCGCACAATAAGAAACCAAAGGATTGGATGATACAAGGTTTTGGGTAATGTTTGGACTTGGCCTGTGCTCTTTGTTTACTATTAGTATAGTTCCTGTAGACTGGATCTATTTGTACATACAAACAGACTGACAGGTATATAAAGCCCTGTTGGGTCGCCCTGTTAATGCATCTTTACTTACATCCCCATCTTTTAATTGCATTGTTTTGATTAAGCCCATCAGGAAGTTTTGTATGGGTGGGAGACACTGTGGGAACCAGATGAGCCGAATTTCGGGTAAGCTGGGAGGCCCACTTCATCCGGAATTGACCCAAGATCCGGCACAAATGCATCTGACCAGTATACTGAAATCTTGAAATCACTTTTTCCAGTGCTTTCCGACTGTAGCGCAGCTGGATTTTTCGACATTAGGTAGTTCCCAGCTAGTAATCTACTTCTCCAAGAAAATTGGACTGAATTAGGCCTCTAAACTTTTGGCCATTTTTCACCCTATATGCACACTTTGGGTTAGAATCAGCCAAAATGGTCACGTGCATACCCGAAATTCGGGTCATCTGGTTTCCACAGTGAGAGGCTATTGGAGCCTGAGAGTGGTGAGATGTAGCTGCCTGTCCATGGATGCTCCCAGAGCCCCAGGGAGCAGAAAAGTAGCCTAGAAGCACAGGGTATAAACAAAGCAATGTACCTACCATTTCACTGAAATCTCAGCTTTTGAACCAGCCATTTTTTTGTCTTGTCCACAGCACCAAACCCACTAAATGCCATAAGCTGCCCACAGGGGTGGTGTTTGTGCCTGGAAAACCTGTGAAACAGGGGGTGAACCGCTCAAGGGGGTTTGTCTTACCCCTGAATCAGGTGACTTTTTGCCCAACATTCCAGGCATGCTTGTCCAATGGAATTTGAAATTTGCAAAAATTTGTCAGCAGATGTGGCAGGCTTCTAGAAGCCCAAATGTGCAATTAGAAGCTCATTGGATCAAAATGGACAGAAAAACGCAAATTACTCACCCAAACATGATTCTTTTGGCCATATCACCTACCATATATGGAAATTTAAAATTAAGTTGAAAAAAATTAAAGTTGCAGATCACTCTGGAAATCATGAATGTTCAACCAGAACTGGGTTTGGAAGAGAATTGAGGGAGAAAAATGGGACATACTTTCCCACACACAAGTTTTTTTGCACCATTGGTCACTGACATGCATGTATGGCGGTTTGTTTGTACCCTGCGCTTCTAGGCTACTTTTCTGCTCCCTGGGGCTCTGGGAGCATCCATGGACAGGCAGCTACCTCTCACCACTCTCAGGCTCCAATAGCCTTTCCAGCCCATACAAAACTTCCTGATGGGCCCTTGAGGCTTGCCTTGGTTGATAAGTTGGTAATCAGCGCTGTAAGACTTGTAAATTGCTAAGACCTAAGTCGCTCTAAGTCCTGACCTAAACTGTGGTAACAAGCTCTGGTATACTTTAGTGGTTCAACTTGCGTGACTGCCATCACTGCCAGTCCCCTTAAGAGATTAACTAACCATGTGGTTAGTTAAGTTTAGCATATATCTATATATATATATCCCGAGACATTAGATTGTTCTCTGGGACTCAATGTACAACACCCATCGCACTTAGCGTATAGGATGCACTTCGCCTCTGACAAGGCTCATGACTATATACTTAAGGGCTTCTGGCCCTGCCATCTCCTATCCTAGGCGACTAGTTATAGGAATCAGCACACACCTCAAAGAGGTCAATTTGCCTCCATTGACTGGTAAATCCCTTTGAGTATCCTTTCCCAGGTTTGCACATACTCCTGGAACCTGATCCCTCACGCAAGCACCTCCATCTCTAAGTTGGTACCCTCCTGGCGCTTGCACATAAACTCCAAAAAATACGCAAACTATAACAATGGTGAAGAGGTCCTATGGACCAAGACAACTTGCTGAGTGAGGACTCCCTGAAGAGGAGCTGGTGAGTGAATGGTGGCTAGACAAGGTGAAACAAGTTGGGGATCCAGGCTTTTGCACTGCTGTATATATACTACACTATACAGGCAAGTCATACGGCATGAATGGCAGTTGCAAGTCAAGTGACTCATCAGCAAAACCCATGTGAGCTACATTCAGCTACATAGCACTACATAGCATAATATAGCCTTAAGTAGCTCCATAGCAGTGTAACTGACCCCCAGAATGGTTTTTTTGGTACTTTTACATACTTGTATGATCTGTGCCATCCAGTATGTGGCTGTTTGACCTTGATGACATCTCATCCTGTGTGTGTAAGCAGCCACTGGTCACCTGACTCTGCCTTGGCTGCACTGGTTGCCTGCACAAGTCCACTGGTACAGCTCCCACCCCCAGTGTGCCAATGTGCCCAGTGTTCACCCAGGGGTATTCCCTAGCATTTAGGGGCTTTGGTCACATGGGAAAAACAAAAGCATGGCTGGATCAAAAGTTAGACAATATTGCATATTTAACTAAATTGATGATGTCAAGACCCTGAATTTCAAATTTCCCAAATTTGGTAGGCAGGTAGCTGGCACTGCCACATTACTAAATCTGCAATCAAAACTGAAATTGGATTTCAAATGACAGAGAAATAGCCAAAACAATTTCCCAGATGCAGTGCTTCTTGATCCAGCTGCATCATTGGTGATTATGTACTAGTGCTGTTGTGCTGGAAAAATGCCGGATTCCAGCACCAGCAGCAGGATTCTGAGCACCAAAGTCCAAACCAGCACCGGCACCGGCACCTGCTGCTGGAATGCAGGCATACCTGCAGTTACCCGCACTCTGCTGGTATCCCACAGGAATGCGAGAATGCAGGGATGTAGGCAGCTGCGGGCACACCAGCATGCAGGTATGTGGGTATGCAGGTATGCAGGTGTGCTTGTCATGTGGGGATGCCCAGGCACACAGGGACCTACAATTACTTACAAATAGGGCATACAAGCACCATGAAGTAACAACTGATACTTGCTGCTCAAGTTGGTAGGAATGCAATCATATTGAACAGCAGTAGCAGGAAACTAAACATCAATGCAATAAAAGTATCACCGGTCAGGTTGTGCCAAGCCAGCCTGGAACGGCTAGCCTGCATGCAGGACTGTGGATGTGTGGTCATAAGCAAGGTTGAGACAGCTAAAGTAATCAACAAGAAGGTGGATGTCATTGACAGGAATATACATGTTGTTCAATAGATGGTAGCAAGCAGCATGAACGGAATGAGAAAGAACAGAGGCATTGGAGTCGGTCTGGTTTGAGACAGGGGAGTTGATGTAGCAAAGGTTAGCCACAACAGTGAGGTTAGGTGAGTGATCTGAAGAGTGTTTCTTTACTTGCATGGCCAGGTACATCGGTAACTGCTGTGGATAATACAGTACTCCATGTCACGACCTATTCTGGTCCGTGGTTCTAGGCTCAAGGAGTGGTCGTTCTGGTCTTATATTACCTCTACGAGGTAATAATGTCGTTTGTAATGCTAAGCTTTGTCTGTATTCGTGTATTCTAATGATGTGTACAAGTCGCTGTGGTTGACGAGATAAAGCAAGATGGGGCGCCCTCTTGCTTCCCTGGCTCTTTATATACCTGAGCCTCCGCAGCCCGCAGTCCGCAGTCCGCAGTAGGGAGTCACGTGTGATGTAGTCCGCAGTAGTGAGTCACGTGCACTCACACCTTACACCATGCGCGGCTCCGAATCTTATATGAGCCGCGCGCTTAATCCTAGGGTCATGTGATTGGCTTAGTCACTCACACCTCACACCAGCATTACCCAGGAGAGATTACCTGGTGTGAGTGTTACGTTACGGTGGTTATGAGATCACGTGACCGGTTACGGGTCATGTGATTGGCTTAGTCACCCACACCTCACACCAGCATTACCCAGGAGAGATTACCTGGTGTGAGTGTTACATTACAGTGGTTATGAGATTTGACTTAGACGGTGACGGCTAAGTCCCGAAAAACAAAGGAAAATATGAGTCTTCCCTGGTTAGGTCACAACACTCCACAAAATTGATTGTAAAAAACTACCATGACTAATGGGACCCTTGTCAACCATCATTGTTATGCTTACATAAGCCCAAATCTTATTCAACTGTGGCCTCGCTTCTCAGCTGCATTTTGCAAGTTGTTTGGTCCTGTTTGGCTCAGCTATCACTGAGATATGGCCCATACAG
>WSTG01001007.1:0-12151 GCA_019616325.1 Ceratobasidium sp. 394
CTATTGACTACCACCCATGAGTGCTCGTGAGTGCCTGACCAGTGCTCATGGGTGCTTGTGAGGACTCTGTGAGCACCATACCACGTGCTCGTGAGTGCTCCTCCGTGATAGCTTGCGTTCACGAGCAAACGTGGCGCTAACGAGCACCAGCCGATTTTGCCAAAGCAGTCATGGGCCCCTTCTCTATAGTGCAGAATTCAAGTTGATGTGCCCTGCGGAGCTGCAGGAGTGATTTCGGCCACCGGAAGCCGGCACGTTCATGTGGTTGTGTCGCGCTCATTACTTGACCGCCACACCTGTGATGCGACCTGAACAGCACCAATTGCCGCGCACTCCATGTCTCAACCCCTGATAGTGCGGTTCATGTGTGCTGTCGTGGTGCTGGTTTGCGCCAAATGGTACATCAGGCAGTTTTTATTGGGCCTAGGAGCCCGAGAGAGGCATGAAAACGCGGGATACAACCTCGATTTCGCGAGGTTCGCGGATCCTCCGGGAGCCCGGGGGAAACGGAAGGCCAAACATGCCCACATATCGCCGCTGCCCGACATGCGCTGACCGACACGGCGGTTGTCGATGTCCCAGACCCTGCTTGCTCAGCAGGGGCTGGACGTGCTTCTGGCGGCCGGTGCACACATCCGTCCTGACAGAACGTTGGCGGCGTCTGTTTGGTGGATGCTCACCGATTGACAGCGTCGATCGCTGTCAGCACGGGTGCTTCGGCGATCGTGAGGACGGGGTGTGGACGCTCAGCGCGGCTCTACGAAAAGGACATTGGGTAAACCCGACAGATGAAATTTAATTGCGTATCCATAAACTACATCAAGCGAGCCAATCCTACTCTCCATCACTGTATCGGCGCTCGTACTCCTCCTCATCGTTCACTGAGCCACCACGGGCACCATCTATGTATCGCGTATAATATTCTAACCTACAACGGTAATGCTAGCTTAGTTAAGAAACGCAGCAAACGTGAGTCTGCTTACAATAAACCCCGCATGTGAAACCGGCGCAGCTCTCCGAGTCGGTCGTAATTCTTCAGCTTTCCTAGAATCTTGCGGTATTTTTCGCCGTAGGTGCCCCCTTCCAAGCTAAGTGTCTTCCTCATGCCCCTCTGGGTTGGGTTGTGCGAGGAGTAACCTTTCTGGAGCAGCTCGAAAGCGTACATGATCTGCAACGTAATACATCAGTATGAGACAGTGCCATGGTATTATTCATACTTACTAATGTGCAGGCCAATGCAATGGTGGGTACGGGTGCTCCATAGTTAGCCGTGCGATCCACAAACTCCGAAACCTCCTCCGCAGGAGTGTTGTCTAGTAGCTCGTACATAAACCGGGCGCCAACAGGTTTGCCCCGAGTCTTGTGGGGGGAAATGAGTAGCTTAAGTACCTCCCCAATGCATGAGTGTCGGTACCTCCCGGTCACCTTTTGCGGGTCCTAGGAGGCAGTTTAATAATCAACGTGAGGCGGAGAATTGAAAGTTGCACATACATGCGGGTCCTTAAACGTCGTGAAGATAAAATTGTACCCCTGCACGAGCTCTTTTATCGCGTCTTTCTTGCTGGGCGACACGTTGTATAGTTGTTCAACCTTGGCTAGAACGCCATTCTGGAACTCGTTGCGGATGCGAGACTCCTTTCCGCGCACCTGAAATGGGAGTTATGTCGTTATATCTCGCAGAGCAAGTTAGATAGCACTCACGTAGTTGCATACCCGAAGGTTAACTTTGTAAGCATGCCGCGAATCGCCGAGCTGTTGCTCCGCATATGCCAAGCACGACTCTATCCCCTTGTTAGTATCAACCGGAAATGGATCCTCGGTCAATAGGAACCAGTGCCACCGTATCTTCATAGGCTGCACAAAAGCATGGTGCTCGTCCGAGAATTGGCGTTCACGGAGCTTCCGCTGAATAATTAGTTCGTCTTCGTTGTTGGACATGTCGGCAACCGGAGTGGCAGATCGGCTGGGGATGGGCAAGGGTCCACACGAAGGTGGTTGAACCGAGTTGGCGCGACTCGACGGGGCAAGCTGAGCTGACTGAGAAGAGGCGGCGGGCAAGGGGACAATAACAGAGGCAGGCGAGGGAGCGAGTTGCCACAGCACGGCTCGAGGAGGAAGTGAATGTAGAATTGCCGAATGTAGCTCTTCGAGGTTCATGTCTCGGTCCCGAGACACCAAGGTCTGGGGAGCGAAAGCTGACTCCAAAGGGCTCTGGGGTGGCCCAGTTGCCAACTGCCCAGGGTTATCGAGGCCTGGGTTGTTATTGGATTCGATTGGAGTGCCGGTTGGTTGACCAGTGCGTGGCGCAAGAGCCGCATTTGTGACCGGCGCCGTCTCCGGAGGATGTGTGGACACGGCAAATACATCCTCGGTCAAGCCGGTCGAGTGAGTGACTCCCTGTGTGTCGCCAAAGAGCTGTCGGTTGGGTGCTGGACTCTGGGGCACATATGAAGACCCGCTGTAGTGCGGGTCATGTGACCCGGGTTTGCCCCTTGTCTCATCCATAGCTATTGGATCCCATTGCTGCCCTCCGGCGTGTCCACCGCCACTGGTGTTAAGGTGCTGAGTTCCGAGTGAGAATCCCAGCGGTGGGTTGAACTGAGGAATGGGCAGGTCAGGTTGGGCTGCAAACGGGCCGGACTGGGCTGCAAATGAATTGTGCTGGGCCATGAACGAGTTGGGTTGAGACAGGAACGAGTCGGGTTGAGCCATGAATGGGTCGGATTGGGTCATGAACGAATCGGGCATGGGCATGAAGAAATTTGACTGGGGCATGAATGGCATGAGAAGGTGGCTGTCCTCTGGCACTGGGGCGGGTGGATTGGGAACGCCAAATGAGCCATAATTTGCTGTCGCGGAGGTTTGCAATACAAAACGATCCGGGGTTGCCTGAACCACCTCAATGTCAGGCACCCTTCTGGTTGGCGTTTGCTGAACATGCTCTGAATCCAAATCCTATCAGCGGATGTTCTGACAAAAGATGAACTTTAACATACCGTGATGCAATGGCTGGGCTGGCGTAGCGTGAGATTCTCGTGTGTCTGGCTGAGTTTGCCCCTGTGCACAACAACTCGATGAGTAAGCTAAAGAACATAAACCTAGAATGCACATACCTCGGGTATTGCTGTCTGCGGGTTGCGTGGATTCCCCTGGGTTCGTGCTCGAACTGGTGTTTGAGACGGTTCTGAAGGGCGCGCACCTGAATCTTCAGTATTTGTTTCCCCACTGGGCTGTGGCTGTGATTGCTCGTTTTCGGCGGGGACCGAACCAACTGCTATGGAGGAAGTAAGCAATACTGAAAAAACTTTGGGTAAGGAGCAAAACGTACAAGTTTCTGCATGAGGTACACTCTGGCTGTCATCACTTGCGGTTGTGATTGCTCTTCGTTCTATTCAAACTTAATTTTTAGCATTAAATCTTAAACAAGTCAACAAAGTTTACTTACAATGCTTTCTGCCTGCAGCGGATGGTGGGACTGCTGGGCGCTTTCCGCTCTCTGGCGGTTTTGGTGCCGGTGCTTTGCTACGGCTATACGTGTATTGTTTGCCACGCAAGCTATACCCGGACTCTGTTTGGGTCGAGGGCTGATTGTTATTTGACAAGGCGGGCATTGAAAGGGTGCTGCGAGTGGTCTGCAGTTAGTAGAAATTGGCGTAGAGGTCGCTGGAGGCCTTAGTTGTGGTTAAGTTGATTTGAGTCAACAAGATGTAAACATTGCTTACCAATCTGTCCCGTTCATTTTCCTTTTACGTCCAACATCACCCACACTCCGAATGCCAAAAGATGAAATCGTCTGCACAAATCCTAGTTGTCGCAGGCGGTTCAACGACATGGGGGGATATCGACGACATTGTTCGATGCAGAAATCCCATTCGTGTGCTCAATATGGCCCTCGTCTTGAGAATTCGGGTTCAAACACAAATGATTATGGTACGTAATGATCTACATGAGTCTTTGGTTATCCCAGTTAATTAAACGAACACTCCCAGGCGCTTTCTCAGGCCCACCTGTATCCATCTCCCCTGTTCATCCATCCCATACGGATCAGGGGCAGCCATCGACTTCAGACAGCTCCGACCAACCTGGGTTTTCAACCCTCGACTCTCCCATGTTCAGCCCTATGGAACCCCCATTGGTTGACCCTCTCGAAATGGCTGGGAGTCCCTCTGCGGCAGATAATCGGCCAGACCTCAAGTGGTTCAAAAAGGAAGATTATAAGCGAATCGTCGAAGCAGACTCAATACGATACATACATTTGAAGTCCGGCCGCATACTCGGAAAGACAACGACAGCCTGGGAAGAGGTAACGGCAGCGAGGGAGAAGGAGCACCCCAAGGCGACCTTTTTCCCCTTCCCAAACCTCACGCAATGGAAACTTGCTCGATGGCTGGCGACCTGTAAAGCGTCACAAGCTAAGATTGACGAATTACTCACCATGGATGGTGTACGTACCAATTATCTTGTATTGCGTATGCTTGCTGATGCGTGCTCTCAGATTTTCGCTGAAACGCCCTGCTTTCGAACCGCGAGCGAGTTGTTCAATATGATTGAAAATGATATCAATCGGTTTGGTGGGCCAGGGTGGTTCGAGCAAGAGCTACGACTGCCTGAAGCTCCTAATGAGCCCCTCACGCTGTACTTGCGTAACGTTGAGGCATGTGCCGATTGGCTTGCGGGTCGGCCAGACTTTAAGGGCCATATTGACTTCGAGCCCCAATTGGTATTTGAGCTAGACGACAAAACTCAGATCTTTGGTGAAATGAGTAGCGCTCACCGTTGGCATGAGATATTGGTATGTCTCTGTTGTCCGCACCAGTTGTTACTAACTTAATCCTACAGAAAGAGGCCGGTCAGCATGAAGATGCAGCGCTGGGTGGGATTTTATTTGGGAGCAACATAACGCACCTCACAAATTACTCTGGGGATGTTAAGGTCCATGCGCTGGAGAGGGGGCGGGAAACCCAGCAGAGCATCCGATAGCTATGGACGACGGGAGGAACCGGGCACAACCCAGGGTGCACACATGACCACACAGCACAGCCCCCACTACAGCGCTATATGTCTTGCTCGCCAACATCCACAAAGACGTTCGGAGCCACACTAGCCGTCACGCGTGGATGCTCGTTGCCTACATTCCAATCAGCAAATGGGAGACGACACTATCCCAAATGGAATTCCGGTCTAAACAGCACCGGATTAGCTTACCAGGTATTTTCAACCGCAGGGTTTTCCATTGGTCCATGAGGATTATCAGCGAACCACTGTATACGCCGACTGTCCATGAAATAGTGGACCCGGAGGGATTCATTCGGCTGATCTTCTATGTCCTCATCGCGTACCTTGCCGACTTGGAGGAACAGTTCAAGATCGCAGCTCTAGACAAGAGCAATTGCATTCATTGTATGGCGACCACGAACGAGTTTGGCTCACCGGATATCTTCAAACAACGAACATGCAAGCACACTCTCGAGGCGATAGCACAAGTTCAGGCCGAGCGTGGCATCAACGCGGACCCATACGAGTTTGCACTTGGGGCAGACAAACATCGACTCGGCGACGTTGAATTCCCATTCTGGGAATCGCTGCCTTTCATGGACATTTGCAGTGCACTCTCGCTTGACCTACTCCATGGCTTCCATAAATTCTTTTTTGACCATGTCTTTCAATGGAACGTGAACTCACTTGGCGAGGACGAGGTGGATGCTCGGGTAAAGTCCCAGGTCGCGCTCGTTGGGGCTAGGGTGTTCCCAAAAGGCGTCACGCATATTTCGCAGATGTCGGGCAAGGAGCACCGAGCACTCCAAGCGATTGAGTTGGGGGTTGTTGCAAACGCACCAGGCACGTATAACCGGGAAGTCACAATGGCAACTCGGGCCCTGCTCGACCTCTTGTACCTCGCTCAGCTCCCGTCCCATACCGATCGTACGCTGGTGGCGCTCCAAACAGCCTACGACGAATTCCACGAGCTTAAATCAGTCTGGATCAAGAACGGAGCACGACAAGGGGAAAAGGGGAACGTAATACCTCACTTCAACATTCCTAAGCTCCATAATATTGGCCACATCGTCGCGCAGATAAAAGCGAAGGGGACTGCCGACAACTATTCGACCGAAACGATCGAACACCTGCATATTGATACGCTCAAGGAGCTCTATCAGGCGACAAACAAGAAAGAGTGGAAAAAACAAACCGTTCGGGGCTTAATCCGTCGCGACAAGATCGTCGATTTTGGGCTCTGGCTGGACTGGAGGCTGAAGCAAATCGAGGCCAGCCTCCCGACGATTGGGGAGACAAACAATGGCCATAGCGCTCACGGTGAGTCAATATCTGTAGAGTGAACAAGTTAGCGTTTGATAAACTTAGTTCATGCAGACTGCCCGAGCCAGATCGTAGGTGTTAACACAAATGGAACTGGGCATCAAGGGATGTCGACAAGCTCCATGCTATCGGCACCTATCCCGTCCCACCCAGCGCCCAACTACCTGTCAAATCTGCCGTTCAGCCAGAGCACAATGCCGCACCAAAAGAATGAGCTCGAGAGGAAGCGAAAGCGAAAAACGGAGGAAGAAAAAGAGGAGCAAAAGGTTAAGCGGATTTTGCTGTCGCAGGAAACCTACGGGTTGTTACCCCACCAGGACATTGCCCTGCAGCCGGTGAACCGTATGACCGTCAAAATGCTGCAGGAAATATATGGCTTCAGCAACTTCTTGGCCGAATACCGGGCAAGCACGTATCAAGCGACAAATCCGATGGACGAGAACACTGTCGTGGAGACCTGGCAGTCGATCTGGTTAATCGAGGAGCAGCGTCGGTTCCATCCAAACCCAACCTGGCGACGCGCGCAAGCAGTCCCGCCCACGAAAACCGAGGTTGCCATTGCAGACCCGGTACTGTATACGAAGGAGCTGGATGTGAGCGAAAACCAGGGCACCATTCGATTGAAGGGTGAGTGCACCGGTGAACATATCAACAAGCACTCATGTTGAACATGTTTCCGGGTGTTTCCCTTGGGGTTGTAGATTGCAAGGTTGGTCGCATAGGGTTGATATTCCGGATCAGTACGCCGAAAAGGAACAACACCAGCACACCGGCTCCCACGCTTGTTTACCTATCCGCCTTCCTTGCCATCTCTCGCGCTCCCGAGCAAGTCACGCAGCTGTATGTTGTAAATAAACCGGAGCGACCACGATGGATATTCCTGGACGCAAGACGAATCGTACGGGTTTGCCCGCTGAGCCCACGATTTGACGGGCGAGCCCCTCGCAATGTTACCCCAGATACAGCTTTGGATCGGTATCAATCATTCTATATTAACAAATACTTTGGTCTCAGCGATTGGTTGTATGTAAATAACATGTAATTTATGCATATATACATGTTACCAAGTACCTTGGCCCGTGTCACAGCCGTGCTGAGCGTCCACACCCCGTCCTCACGATTGCCGAAGCACCTGTGCTGACAGCGATTGACGCTGTCAATTGGCGAGCATCCACCAAACAGACGCCGCCAACGTTCTGTCAGGACGGATGTGTGCACCAGCCACCAGAAGCACGTCCAGCCCCTGCTGAGCAAGCAGGGTCTGGGACATCGACAACCGCCGTGTCGGTCAGCGCATGTCGGGCAGCGGCGATATGTGGGCATGTTTGGCCTTCCGTTTCCCCCGGGCTCCCGGAGGATCCGCGAACCTCGTGAAATCGAGGTTGTATCCCACGTTTTCATGCCTCTCTCAGGCTCCTAGGCCCAATAAAAACTGCCTGATGTGGGTTGACTGCTTCACGCCATTATCTAGATTAGGGGCCAAATCCATAGCTTGCGAGGGCGTATTCGGGATTGTGTTTTAGACGCTGTTATTAGTGTGTTCGGTTTGTCCCTGGATGCCATGGGCTCGATCGAAGATATCAAAGCTCGTGCTGCAGAACTCATTCCAGACTTATTTCACCGAGACGTAAGTTATCTATCTCTTATGACGCGGGCACAAACTAACTATAAGCCTAGCCTAAGGTAAAATCTGACACGGCCTCACAGTACCAGCACCAGATCATTTCGCGTGCAATCTACACCTCGTTTTTCCACAGCCTCAAACTGGTTGGCCTGAAGTTCAAGGATGCATTCAACCCAATGCTGGTGGAAACTATTGGATATATGGCTGGCCTGGTAACGTGCTTGCTTCGTTCAAACGTCGAATTATTACTTATTTTACAAACACAGATTGAATATCTGCTCGGGCATCTCAAGGCTGATGGCATGTACAGCAAGCAGCTCCGAGTTGGCATCAGCGGCTCGAACGTGAGGGGGCCGGCAATGACTCATCTCAACAACCTCGACCTCTTCCAGCAGTGCCTCCCAAATCTTTTCCTTGTCCAACTGCAGGAACGCACATTCTCCCTCGTCATGTGAGTGTTATTCTTTGATTTTATACTGGTATCATTCTAACAGCGTATATACAGGGCGTACATTACCAAAGCCGAACAGCACCGCCAGTCGAGGTCGGCCACCAGCCGGCTGACGGCAAAGGCCTTTGATCGTGCGGACGAGCTGAGCCCTGCGCAGATGGCCGAGATGTGCACCCAGTTTGGTCACGGTTCCGAGACGAAAGGTCAACGCCACATCATCGAGCGAGCCAGCAGGGCGGCATCCAGTGCAATGGACGCCGATGAGGTCCAAGCTGCCTTGGATTGTGTGACGCCTGGGTCGAGTCGTGACTCCCCCATTCCTTCCGCTCACATCAACCAGGATGTTGATATGCAGTACGCCCAGGAGACCGCAATCGATGAAGGCGAGAACGAGCACGGGGAGGATGATGGAGAAGGCAGTGCGGATGGCGAGGGTGGCGAGGGCGATGAAGAGGGCGACGAGAGAGATGAAGAGGGCAGCGAGGGTGATCAAGAGGGTGGCGAGGGTGATCAAGAGGGTGGCGAGGGCGATGAAGAGGGCGACGCGGACAACACAGGCGATGTCGGCGACATGGGCAACGTGGACGAGGTGGATGTGGGCAAGAAAGACGATGCGGGCAAGGACGGCGAGCAAGAACGTGAGGACAAGGGCCAGGGCAACAACACTGCCGATGACGACAACTTCAGTTCGGTGGTCCTGGGAACTGATGGCGGGAAAGGTGACCTTGTCCGGGATGGGCATGCGTTCATGCCTCTGGGCGACTACAATTCCAACTTGACCAAGCCCTCGGACAGGGAGGGAGCCAAGGAGGGGGCAAAGTCGAGTGCCAAGGGTAAGCAGGGCAAAGGTGCCAAGGCGCTAGGGGTGGGAGACCCGGGATCGGACGCTGTGGGGGACGGTCTGGAGGTGGGCAAGGACAATGAGGGTGGGCCAGTTGAGTCTCGAGCTGGCGGGGAGGTTGGCAGCGGAGCGACACAGGCCAAGGCAGTGAGGGCGCCGGAGGACGGCGTGGAACCTCGCAAGACCCCTGCCATAGCGCCTCCCACGCAGGCAAGTTGGTACTCAGAGCCTACGAAGGATGACGGTGGGACGTGGGCTGCCAGGACCTCGCGCGCAGCGAAGACCAAGGCCGCGGCGATAATCATGGAGAAGATCAAGGGTACGAAAGCGAAAGCAGGAGCGGCGGGTGGGGGTTCGGGCAGCACTGGCAAAGGCAAGCAGCGTGCCGTTTAGCATCGTAAGTTTAACATGAATGGGTTATTGGTCTAGCTGATATGTACTGATTTACAGCTCCGCACGCTCTATCCACCATATTGTGCCATTCCCTTATATCATTTGTTCCTTTCCATTTCCATGCCTCCTCCCGTATCATCTTTTTTAGTATTTTCGTGTGATCAACTGTATGTTTCGGACGGCGCCTTACTTTCCGCGTCGCTTTATTATCATGCTATTCTCCATGTACATATACTCTTATCCGCAAACAATCTACACAGCGCATTATACACAGCGCATTTATCCTAGCAAAAGACTGAGATGAGTAGACCTGTGAGTATTGATAACTACCGGGTCAACATGTGATTAGGGATGCTTACCAGGGACAACATACAACTCCTGGTTACTACTGGGACGATAAGTGACTCCAGGTGGTAACGGCAGCGACAGTGACTACAGAAAACTATACTATACTTTGCGACAGCAGCTACAGAAAACTATACTATACTTTGCAGCAGCAACTACAGAAAAGTATACTAAACTTTGCGACAGCGACTACAGAAAACTATAGTATACTTTGAAGTGAATAGTGTAAATGTATATACATGTTATTAAGGTACAGTTGTTAAAATAGTCGAAAAAGTGGGGCAGATCAAGCCGGAAAGGTGTGCAAAGAATGAGCTGGATGATATTAAGATACAACAGGACCACACGGGGAAACATCAGGCTACAGTGTACAATGACAAAATACAGTCAGTGTTGTGACCCACCCAGGGAAGACCCATATTTTTCTCTATTTTTCGAGACTTAGCCGTTATCGTCTAAGTCATGTCCCAAGTCATGTGACCCGTAACCACCGTAATGTAACACTGACGTCTGGTAATCTCTCCCTAGTAATGCAGACGTCAGTCGTCAGTTGCCATCGTGAGACCAAACAACTTAGGTAATCACAACAAGGTCACATGACCACGGACTGATCATGTGACCCTAGGATTACGAAGCGGCTCTTATAAGATTCGGAGCCGTGCTAACATCAGTAGTCACCACACATGATCTTACCCACGCTCATCATGTGGGTGACTGCGGACTGCGGACTGCGGACCGTTCATGTATATAAGAAGGAGCGAAAGCAAGATGGCGCCCCATCTTGCTTTATCTCGTCTACCACAGTGGCTTGTAACATCATTAGAACATACAAATACAGACAGAGCTTTAGCATTACAAACGACACCAGGATCTCGTAGAGGCATTAACAGAACAGAACGACCACTCCTTGAGCCAAGAACCACGGAACTAGAACAGGTCACGACAGTCAGCAATATAACCCTGGTGTAGGAGGGAGAGTAGGATAAAAATATACTACAAAATGAGTCACATATCTACAATGCACTGTACGGAAATCCAAAGAGCTACGTAGAACCCACGCGCAACTACAGGCAAATACATGGCCCGTACCACACCATTCACACAGTAGCTAACCCCCAGTAATGCCAGATAATTGTCACTACAGATGTATCCAGCAAGACTACCTTAAACAACATCCCCATATATCTTAAACACTACAGAGTCTACAGCAGGCAACACTTGCAAGAACATAAGAAATCACCGAAAAAACAACAGGTGGCAGTAGTATGGGGTAGTAGAGGTGTAGTGAGATATTGATAATCTCATGGTTTACATAGTACCATATAATGGGGACCAATCTACAGGCCATACAGAGCATACAGGAGCATATATTGGCATATATAGTACTATGTGGTGCCGCGTATTCAAAGGGGGATTTTGCTGACGCATGCATCTTTTCTCCTCTTTCAAACGTCTTACCCTCGCATTTCCTGACCATTATTAGATAAGTAAGTTGACTTATCAGAACGCTGAAACACGGTGGGGACAAACAACGTACCCTTGGCCCACTTTAATGTAACGACGATCGCTTTTGAGTCACTTTTTGCGAGCATGGAGCTCGTGTCAGCGACCACACAGCACTAGACCACGTACCATATGCGAAAAGTCTACAGCAAATAGTGTTGCTGACGATGCCAAACACGCTAAGTCCTCCACGAATATGGATACCCCTGAGCGTTGACACTGTGGAAACCGGATGAGCCGAATTTCAGGTAAGCTGGGAGGCCCACATCATCCGGAATCGACCCAAAATCCAGTACAAATGCATCCGGCCGGTATACCAAAATTTTGAACTCACCTTTTCCAGTGCTTTCCGACTGTAGCGCAGCTGGATTTTTGGAAGTTAGGTAGTTCTTGGCCAGTACTCTACTTCTCCAAGAAAATTGGAGTGAACTACGCCTCTAAACTTTTGGCCATTTTTCACCCAAAATGGTCATGTGCATACCCGAAATTCAGGTCATCTGGTTTCCACAGTGCAAACGTGCCGACTAAGCCCTAAGAGGTAGATAGGTAAACGCAGTGATTGATTAGAGCCCAGAACGAAAACATGACCAGAAACGTACGTGCACAGAGACAAGGGATCTCGTCAGTTCGATGTCATTAATTAGAGTACTAGATGTTCGTACGGCCACCAAAGACT
>WSTG01001008.1:0-12137 GCA_019616325.1 Ceratobasidium sp. 394
TGCCATGACTGGGCAGGGAAAGCAGAGGGATGAACATGGAGATTTGTACAGTGCCAAGGACAGGCTTGTGGATCAGCCGATTGCTGGCTTCTTCAAGCAGTTCCCGGAGCGAGATTGCACACGGAATACTGCTGGGGCAGAATGCTTTTCGATGGATATAAGAGATAGTATGGCAACGGTGAGACCTAAGTCGCCAGGATTATGCACCCTGAGCTTGAACCAGAGTTGCAGCGAGTCAAAAAGCTTCTATATAATGAAGCCGCCAAACGAGATCCAGAAGACAAGCCAGCACGCACGTCAACACTCAACACGTTTATTAGCGTTCGCACACTCTTTCTACAGAGATACCAAGATCATATCCTTGCTCATCGAGCGAATTTGACATCGAGCACCGATCCACAGGAGCTTTTGCGCGCCTACAACAAAGCAGTCGATTTGGAGTTGAAGCAGATGGCCATTGATTGCCCTGAAGACCTGGAGGAGTTGGAGCGTTTAGTTCGGGAGGCAAAAGAGTCGGGAAAACGTGGGTTCCACGAGCTGCCAGCTGATGTTCAGGATGTGTGAGTCAAGAAAGCAGGAGCAATGTCCAGGCTGATATAAAATCTCATACAGATTACTGGACGCATTGCCTGGTGACATTGCAGCGACGCTAAAAACCTGGGAGCGCAAGACAAATGCCAGGATCTACATCATGGCGAGTTGGGCAGCCTCTGATGGAGTGCCTGTTGCGTTTGAGTGAGTCTCTCCTCCGACTCCTTGGCTAGGCTAAAGCAAGCCCCAGTTTGGCAACCAGAAATTGTCGCCAATTTCTCCAGTCAAGCGAGTGCACCAGTATTCAAGCAGAGTGGAACCGGTTCATTTTTCAAGAGTCCGGTATGGCTGCCCTGGAATAGCTCAGACATCAACTAACAGTTAGGAAACACCCAGGAACCGAAGCCTCGATGACTGATGAGGAACCTCAGAAGGAGGTTTATCCCAATGAGGATGGGATGCCGATGTTACCCGATATGTTGGAAGGTGATCTCAGCATGTCGAGGCAGAAACAGCTGTTTCGGCGATTCTTTACATGTTCAAGCGGTAAGTCACATCCGCTGTCCAGCTGGGTGGGAGACCTTCATGATTTGCAGTGGCATATGGTGGCCGCCAGCCGTCTTACGCGCACATCGCTGAGAGGATGGTGCAAGAACCAGGATCGGTCATTTCACCGGAGCGCATGCCAGATGGGGTCACAATACTTCGAGACATGAAGCATTGGTCGCGCGCTGAGCTCAATGCCTGGATTCGGCTGATTGACGGGACTCAACGGGAGCTACTACCCTGGAATCGACGTTTTGGCTGGCTGGAGCCACCCGGTGGTTCTGCTGGAGCTATCAGAGATATCCTAACGACTCCTATGGCTGGATCCAAGATTAACTGGACCGCGCGCGAACTAGTGTTTGGGGAACAAATGAAGCTGAAAGCCAATAAGCCAAGTGGTGCGCAGGTTGCCTTACATCTCCCACCAGCACGAACCAGCCACATCTATGCACCATACTCTGTTGATCTCTATCGTGCTCTGGCATCCATTCACAGCGCTTACAACTCGTTCCTTGCACTGATGAAGGAGATTGCACTGATGGAACAAGAAGGTCCTGTCCATGTGAGTCCAAGCTCCTTGTCACGCTTGCTAGGCTAATTTGATGTAGAATGAAGTGGGATTCTCTGATCATGGGGCAGGAGGAAATCGACATGTTCCCTCATCAAATGATCTTGCATTGTCAGGAAAGCTACACCCTGCCCCATGGTTGGCACCTGCGTTTTTCAACACGTCATCCAGAGCGCATGAGGCTTGGTCCGTAACCGGGTTCCGCGACTGGGTCACTGTTCGTCGTCCACATGTCGATCCAGCAACAGAAACCGTCTATGGGGGCCCACTTGGTGCACGAGTTCTCGTTTTTGCTATCTCAAGAATGTTGCAGAATATCGATCGTGGCACTCGCACCGAAGCCGCTCCAAAAGATCTGGGAGCTCATCTCAACTTGCAGGACTTGCAAAGCTGGCGGGACATGCTGCTTGACGTCATTGAGGCAATTCGACATGATATTGCCCATTCGCACGTGATACTCAGGGAATCACTACAACGACGACAGGATGCATGGAAGCGCGAGGTTCTCATCAGGATCACACAGAATCCGGTAGCACATGAAGAATCAAGCATGGGAGCCTCAGTCACTAGCGGCGTTCCGAATGGGCTGCGACAACTAACAGAAATGGCGAACATTCTTCGTGATAATGATCAGCCAGATGATCAGGATGAGCAGCAGTTCCTTGCTGATCACCAAACGTTCCGCGCGCAAGAGGTGGAAGAGCACGCAATCGAGGGAGAACGAAGCTATATTCATGATTCAGCATCAGGCGCTATTGACGCTGTGCTGGAAAGCGAAGGTAAGTGAATATCATGGGGTAGGGAGCATATTACTCACGCTGAAACAGTAATCGAAAAACCTGTGGACATGAGACAGGTAGGCAGGAACAGTGTTGGTGGGGGTCTACCTGGTTAACAATTCCCATAGCATGCTACAAATGAGGCGGTAGAGGATTTCACCGAGGCAATGAATGCAATGAATGCCACAGACGATGACAGCGAAGAAGAGGAACCTACGGTTTGCACTGTTTCCGTTCCACTTACAGGTGCTTGCTAACCTCAGGTGGATTGCAGGCTGACGGTCGCAGTCAACCAGTGCCTGGACGTCGCAGTGGACGACGTGCGGTTCGAAACGAGCGGGGTGCTGCAGCAATTTCGGCGCTTCGAGGTAGGAAAAAGAGATGAAGAAGCAAAGGCATTCGGTGAGACGAGGAATCCGTGCGCGCGTGCAAAGATCCTTCCATGCGCGCAAAGCTTCATGTTCTTTGAGCTTCAATGGCACTATGCCGATGTGTTCAAAGCATTAGGTCGTGGTCTCTGCAAAAATGAGAAGCATTGAAGTGGTTTGGCAGGGCTGTAACACACACAGTACTCTTTGAGCAGCTGGACAACCATCTTAATACTCAAGAACAGTAGTGGAAACGTTCAGTACTACATGGGTCTTGTCCCAGTCAAATGCCGAAGCAAGCGGTTGCAAATTATGATTCCTTCTTTGGCGCCATGCTGCCAGATCAACCATCAGTGATGAACGAATAGGTCAGTGCAAATGGAGCACATTACCTCGTAGACTGGACGTAGGGTGTCTACTGCTTCAGCCCGGAGATTCTTCCAGACACTCTCTTGCCGCCAGCTGTATGACTTCGCCCCTGGAGTGGCAACGGTCCGGGCTCGGTCAGCCCAGCCTTTTGCACGCGCATCAAACGAAAAGACAACCGAGGCAGCTTCACGCTGCAGCCAGCACACCTCTTCCTTCCATCTGCGATATCGCTCCCGGCCACAGAACCACTCAACCTTCAAGCCTTTGAAAGTAGCCACATCTTCAGTAAAATGACTAGGATCTTGATGTGGAATCCACTGACTGTTGTTGTATTCCGCCTGAATATCCTGCTTGCTGGAATAAACCACATCACAATGGTCGCTGGTCGATGGCAATACGACACGCCAATACCACGGCATTTGCACGCGTCCCTCTCCAAGGGACCTGACCTTGCCAAGCGATGATGCAAGACTGTTTATGTCAGAGCTGGTGAGAACCTGGAATATGGCTAGATCCGCTGATGTGGCACCTAGGCGAGCAAGACGATCGCGCGAATGATTGTAAGACCATTGGGCATGGTCTAACCGCTCCTTAACGCGCGCTTGCAGCGCGGCTGCTCTCGTCGTAGCAGAGATGCCTCGAGCATGTTTTTCCTGGGCCTTGAATAAATGAGCCTTTTGTGCGCAAAAGCCGCGGACCAGTTGCAGATTTTTCAAGCAGTTGACGCGCCGTAATTCGAGTTCGGTGTGTATGGCATGGCGGTGTGGTGACGCTGAGATATGTGCAGCAGTGCAGTCGCTTGGCAGCAGCTCAGAGAGGTTTTCAGGCTGGCCATCGGTCCCAGAGCCTTCGCCAGCACGCTCCATGGACCCAGATGTTGTAAAAAAACGCCGATGCTTGCTGGCGTAGCTCGTCATGCGTGTTGAGTATACTCTTTCGCCGAGATGCAATGCTGACCAGTTGATGGTCAGTAGGCGTCTTTCCCCATTTTCTGATGTCGGATCGAAGCCTGCTCCTGATATCGAGTTGAGAAACAAGTACACCTTGTGTGGGATCACCTACTGTACGTCCTCCAGCGCCATGCACTGGCTGATCCATAATGCACAGCCAGAAAGCCCTGATTGCTGGCTGGAATCGTTCGCATCTTCCGCTGCAATTAGATCCCGCAGCTTGCTGGCGATTGATTGCGCTAATGGACAATCAGATTTAGTAATATCCAAAATGAAGCTCTTTCACAAACCTGGCGATTCTGGCAGGCTAAAAACACTGGTCCACTTTCCATTGACGCGGAGAGGCTCAGTGGACAAGGTGCGCCAATGGGCGGTCAGTGATCCATCCACACTCTGATCAAACTCGATCCATGCTGCCTCCTGTTGATTTGCCATCACAGTTGCCTCCTTCCATTTCTTGAGGATGTGTTCAGCTGATATCCCCTGGCGTGAGTATTATGTCCATGCCATGGAAAGGACTCACCTAGTTGGACTGTTTTGACCCAATTCCATTGTTGCATGGTATGGTTCAATGTATCCATGCGCGATCCTGGGCCACGCTCCTTGGTGCTTCCAGCAGCGTGATTGAGGTTCGCCCAACATCGCTCACCACCTTCTGCATCCATTCGGCCAACTCCAAACATGTGATTGAGAGAGAAACGGTCGAAACACTGCTCAGTGTGCCCGGCCAGATGAAACTTGGGAATAGACACGAGAAATGCCTCGAACATGGATCGGGTAATTGGTTGTAATGGGTCCACCATCTGGCTCCAGCGCTCCCACAGGTTGACGATGTAATGGCACATAATGTTGTAATGGATGCCCACAGACTGAATGCCCTCTGAAAGCGCGCGCTGTAAAAGAGTGACAAAAACAATATCGGCATACAAATATCTGTTGGGCAGATTGCGCACATGAGCTCCTTGCAAGCATGCATGTATCCCTTGCTCACCGTTCACCAGTTCTGAAGTTCACAGATCCAAGGGCTAAAAAAAATGAGTGCCTGGCACATATGGCGGACCCCATGCCTGTTTCAGCCACACCAGAAAACTTGACCCAATGGTTGTCAGCCGCCTTGTGATTGTTGCAATTAAGATCCTGCGCATGCATCAACGGAATGAATCCGGTCTGACGATTGCGTACTCACCCGGGTCGTTCGCTTTGATCCCAGCTGACTGAGACCTTCAAAGAGCTTTTCGAAGTCCGCATTTGCTACGAAATACTTTCGAGCATCACTCAAACAAATATCCCACTCATCATAAGCCTTGTTCTTCCGGTACAATTGAAAGCTGCCATCAAAGGAGATGTGCTGCAGAAATAGGTAGCTACACTCCAGTCAGCCAGATAATCAATATTAGACAGTTCAGCTTACCTCTGTGCTGCAATGACATCGGAAGGGATAAAGTTTACTTGCGGTTGTGGGCAGGCTGGACACCTCACACAAAGATCTCCGGTGCTGTCAGCAAGGAGCTTTGGCGTTTTGATCCCAAATCGTTTCAGATCCTGGAGGTGTTGCCATTGACGCGTGACACGGATAAATTCGCGATACCGGTCAGGCACTGATGATGGGCTGGTTGAACAAGTCAAATGCACTAGTACGTTGTAGAACTGTTGCGCCGAAAGTTTAGCCTCGGTAGATAGCAGCGAAAACGAGCGCAAAACGGCGAATGTGAAGCCTGAGGAAGGACGAAGCTCTGAACATGGATAAATGCGCACTAACATCAGTTGGCGCGCGGGACTTGCGTGGTCGGGGTGACGACAGAACCGGACCTGAATACGATGTATGCCGTTACAATCTCCAAGAACGAAGTCTCGATCATCACCAAGATTGCATGCCGCACCACCATGACCCAGGTGAAATATGAGACCAGCCTCTTTGTGAGAAATATCAGCGAAGAAGCGCCCAGTCCAGATACGGAAGTGGTGGGTTGGAAACCAAAGGTGTACGCGACGCAGGCATTGAAGGCAGGTAGGTGTGGAATGATTGCAATCCCGGCATTGATAGAGGCTTTCATCGACGACATCGCAGTGTCCACAGCGTGGTGCTTCGAGATCTGGACATTCCGGCACCAAAAGGTTATGCAGATAGCCAGCGGCGGTGGCATCCAACCAGTCACTCATCATTTCGTTCTGTCCCTGGCCAATAGTCAGCTGGGTGACCTTGACTGTGTAACCTGCAGAGTCTTACCTTGCCTGACTGTGGCTTGTTCACCAATATCTCTTCAACATCCTCATCGATTTCATGTAGCGCTATATCGCTCTGTTCCCCTACAAGACTCTGGGGAGGTTTGTCAACGGTTGTGTGTGCAGCCTGAGGCAAGCTGTCACGAATGTCAGCTGTGAAGGTAAACAGGGGCTGATCGCATGTGGCCGTCGCATTGGACAAGGAGGATGATGGCGGGGCAGCAAGTCGCACACGTTTCGCGGAGACCAGCGTCCCACTCGACAAGGTTGGCATGCCACGTTTCGCGGGACCACTCTGAACAGGGCGCACGCGTTTGCGAGCTGCTCGCGATGCCATGATTAGCAGCCAAGGAAAGAAAGAACCAAGACCTGTTGCAAAGGGTATAGACGTCGTATGTAAGCTGCCCGTGTCATCAGCACTATATGAGTCAGCAGGAACCAATATGTTCGTTCCCGCGTGTATAAGACCTTTCGCGCGCGCTTGACTTATGAGGCAATTGAGATATTCATATACATTCAAACGACTTGGAATACATCATTTTTGCTTGCTACCACGCCCCCCACGACCTCGACCTCTCGATGGACCTGTCAATAGAATACCGTTAAAATGAGTATCCCTACCATGTATCTACTGGCCTGCTGACATACCGCCTGACGTAGATCCCTCATGCCCAGAGCCTGTCGACATCGCGTCCTCGTCAAGAAGCTTCAAAAGATCGCTTTTAGCTGACGGCTCGCCGAACAGCGAGTCGGGCGGCTGCTCTTGTGGCCCGCGCGAGGATGCGCGCGACTTCAAACGTGTGGATGCAGCCGGATTGCCGTCAGCAGCGGTCTTCTGGCCAGCTGTCTTGCTTGCAGCGTTGCCAGCTGGCTGTCTTCCACGCGGTTTGGCTGGTGTTTTTGGCGGCGGGGGCGCGGCTGCAGCCTTGGCGGTACCGCCCTTCTTCGTAGCAGGCGCCTTGTCAAAGACCGCCGACCCGGGACTGTCCAATATCTCATCGTCGCTATCCAAAATCGCAATTGCCTTCATTGCAGGCCGCATTCGCCTAGCGGGGGGTGCTGTGCAATTGAGTAAATTACGTCAAACAGAGTATACCACGCGTGATACCGCAAATCGACCAACCTTCGACCTGCGCGGCGTCCACCACGGTTAACTTCTCCTGCTTGATGCGCTTGGTCTGCGGTTCTGGCTCCGGCTCTGGCGAGTACGCTGGAGCAGCAGGAGCCGAGTCCTCCGCGGCGGTCGATTCCGTCTCCGTGCCACGTACCGGACGCTAGTCCTGTCAGTGCCAGTCTAGTAGCGCGCAAACCAATCAGCGTTACCTTGGCTCCAGCAGAGCTATGTCTTGACGCCGATTCCTAGAGCATCTGTTAGACAAACAATAGCTGAGCATGTAAGAGGTAAGGGAACGCACCCCAGACGCAGACTGCCTGCCAATCGGATTGGTAGCTGCTGGCATAAGGTTTTGTTGAGTTTGGGCCCATACTCGAGCTGGGGACGCCTTGCGCACAGCTTGCTTTTCCTGAACCCGCAAGCGAGACCTGAGCGGGGGAATGGCTGGGGCAGCGCGAGACTCTGAGAACGAGATCATCGGCAAAAACTCCAAGGTACCCAGGTTTGAGCGCTCGCGCGCATGGGCAGACTTCTTCAGAGTGCCGTGCGAAGGGCCAAGATAGGTAAACAGCTTGTTGACCACAAGCGTGAGATAGGACTTGACGGATAGAACGGGCATTTGACATGGATCGGGCACGTCGTTAGGATTGATCGAGAGAGCCCAGGACGCTGCGCGAATCATTATGCCAATCGCAAGCGAAAATCCATTCGGGCCACCGAAATGAACCTTAGTGTTCGGGTCCAGGAACAGCTGTGGTGTTACCTGGCGGCGCAACGGTAGCGGCGAGCATACGTCATGTCGTTCCTCCTCGGCATTCCAAAAGGAGTCGCTCAATGGCTGCTTCAGTAGGTCGTAAAACTCAGAAGCAGAAATCGGTGCATTTGGCAAAAGCTCCATGCGAGGTGCCGTTGCAGGCAAATCAAAGATCCCATGTTCGCCCTGGGCACAACTGTTAGAGGCAGCCTGCAAATGTGACATGAAGGAAATCACATACCAGAGGCGGGCCCATGGACTCATACTCATTCGCTAATTTCGCAAGCTTAAGAAGGCCGGGTAGCACGACCTCGTAGTGATCTTTGATCGTGGCCAGCATCGCCTCGTTGAACGGCACGAAGCAGGCATGCGCTTCGTAGACAGGCAAGCCGCCGTGCTGCCGAGATACCATCTCGGCCACTAAATAATTCAGCGCGCGTGGAAGGGAATATGCGCGCGCGTGCTCACCATGTTGATCGCTAAAGACCTGTTGCACCAGATTTCTGCTTTCAATTTCACGAGGATCGTCTGCAGTCTCGGCGAAATGATGGCTCCCCGCTCTATGAGTTCCCAGTAAGCACCAGCGAGCTGTATCACTGCGGAAACATACATGGCCTCACGGGGAATGCGTTCTTCGTCGATCAAAACCACATGCATTGCAATCCCGACGTTTGCGACGCATCCCAGATGGTCCGCAAGCTTCTGGGTAATGAACGGGAGGCGAGCCAAAACGCTGCCAATGCCAACCATTCAGCATTATGTGTTTGGCCAGATCGCATTAATAAACGTACCTGGCGCGGTCTAATTCTTCGCCAGCGTAAAATCGATCCGACAGATTTTGCAGGTCTTGAAGACATGCGTTAATCTCGCGCTCATCCTAGCGAGAGGTAAGATTCGTATTACGGTCACTCTTAGCGCATGCCAGTGATGCTCACGTCCGAGGATGCGAGGCTGTCAGCCATGGTGGAATCGGTTGGGGTAGAGGGTTGATTACAAACTGGTACAAGCAAAAAGAACATTGGCACGAGGCGACACGTATGCAAGTTACATAATCCTAATTTCGGCGAAAGACGGGACGGAAGGACCGCTCAGATCGCAGCTGAGAGCTCGAAGCGACAGCGCGCGCGGGTTCATCTACAGCAAAATGAGCAACGGGGTAAGGATTTGTGCAATGCGCTCACCCAAATCATAGTCGTCGTGAGCTGCAGACTCCATGTCAGTGTCTGCCCATGACGGCGTCTTGGCCCCGGCTTGCGTGGGATCGTAGTCTTGATCGTCCTCATCTTCAATATCGATGACTTCTTCCACATCGCCCGACTTGCCTGGCAAAGTCGCATCCTCCATCGACACATCCGGGCTGCGTGCAGCAGACATACCCTCTTCGCTCTCCGGCGACGCAGCCTGCGAATTCTGGGACTTCGGCGCGTCGGATCCTGGCTCAGCGCCTGCTCGCGCCTTCCCCTTACCTGGCATGCGATGTCGGTATACCACCTCAGTGGCGAATGATAGACGGCTCACCTGTAATAGGAATAACCACCTCCAATTTTTTGGGCGGTTTCTTCTTCGACGCCGCTGCAGGTGCTGAGGTTGACGCGCGGAGAATTGGCTGCAAATCGTCTTGTTGCGCTTGCCAGTACACATCGGCATAGCAGGATTTCGCCTGTCATGAGAAGAGTTCCATATTCTGTTATATGCAAAATACGACGTGAAATGCTACTTACAACGATCGGCGGCGGGTTATGCAGGCGCACAAGCGAGTACTGCGCTTGCGTGTCCGGTAGACGAGGATTGAGCGAGCGCACGCGCAAAGTCGTTAAGAACGCGTGCGAGTCCAGGAAGCGGGTGGTGAGGTACATCGTATCCGAATCAATGTTTCGACGCCATTGGTCCATATCGGGCATTGTCCACTCACGCATCGCGGGTGATTCACCGGCCTTGAGCTTCCGGAACGTGATCTCCGCACGGAGAATGAGAAGCACAAACCATTTCGAGCCATACGGCCCAGCCAAAAGCGTTCCTGTGAGATCATGATCAAGCGCGCCAGACCGGAGAAGCTTGGAAAACGAATGAAAGGAGTAGGGGTTGTCTTCCGCGCGTTTTCCCTTGAAGAAACCATCGGCCATCCACACCGAACGAAAATGATTCAGATGGGCATAGAAGGTCGGCAGGCCACTGGGGTAATTGGGGCACTTTGCGCTTAGCAGCTGATAGTGATCAGGCTGCGCCTGTTTCAATCGTTAATATTCACAACAGTTTTAGGCACGCAATCTTTGCACTACGTACCCAGAGGGGATGCACGCGCTCGTACATCAACGTCTACTTGATCAAAGTGAATATGGGCGCATTCTCGGGTAGAAATTGCATCAGTTGCAAGACGTCTGCGCGTTTGAGAGGGGTATACGTCTCTTCCACTGCGCGAGCCGTAGGGAACATGTTAAGGACTTCGGCGGCGGCAAGCTCGTCATCTTCCGAGCGATGGACTAATCGCGCGACATAGAGTCGACTGGCGGGTCCGTATCGTACCGGGCTGTTCGGATCCATCCACGTTTGAAGGGGGTCGACCTGCTCGCCCGAGTCGACCTTGAGGAATTGGGGCATCCGATGATTCGGCAGCAGGCCCTGCTGCCCCTGGTAAATATGCTCGAAGAACTCGTCCACTTGATCTTCATCCCACAAATCGGGATCCGTAAGATGCGTCCAACCAGTAGGAAGGCGTTGCGGATGAAATAGTCTGGACTCATCTTCCGAGCCCTCGGTCCCGAGCTTGTACTTGAGAACGCCTTCCATGCCCTGCCATGCTTCAACGGACAATGAGGTCCATATAATCTTCTAGTATGAGAGCCAGTACGTACCCCACATGCCGCCGAGCCAATCCTTGCAATGCGTTCGTTTCACCCGACAGTCAGCTGTAATGACCGGCACCCAAGGCTTGAATGTCTTGTCGAAAGCGCCATACACGCGCGGAGGAGCGTCGCGCGCTTCCAGTGACAGCAGCTGACCTGATCGGTACGTCATCGCAACTGTTAAATTCAATGAAGGTAGTTTGTATATTTGCGCACCGTTTTGCTCCGCCTGATAGCTCGCAAACGACTGAATCATATCCTTGCTAATCCAGTCACGCGTCGAAGTAGACGTTGCACTTGAATGAAATCGTGAACTTTCCACCACGCTCTGACTGATACGGCCCACCTACCTGTGAACGGTCAGGCGTCCACGCGCCGTTTTCCAGGCGCCAAATATCGCAATCTCGGCACCGGTGTGCAGCGATAACACCCGCGCGAGATCATTCATATCCCCCGGCAAATCCTTCAGAAGCCTGAGCACAGTGACGTTAGCTTGAGCATGGAAGATCGACATTCATACACGTACATCTTGCGTTCCTCGTCCGTACTGGCTGCAAAATCAACGTCGGGCCACATGTGCAGTCTGCTCGCCAGACGCTCGGTAAGCTCCTGGAGTTCTGTATCGCGCGAGTAAGGCGATTTCTTGCCAGCCTCCAAGTACCCTTGTTTATTCAAACGAGCGCGCAGCGTTACATTCGTTTCGTCCATTTGCAGAAGCCCACTCGGCTTTGGCAACACGATCTTCGTTTTGCCAAGCTGCGCGTGTAGACCGTTATTTGCGCGTCCATGACAAACTGCCTAGACATACCTTTATCTTCTTGTACTTCGCTGGCTTAACCATGTTCATCTTGTGCCTAAGGCCCTATAACAATGTTTGCGTTCAGTTGACTCTTAATGCGGCAGCTCGCAAGTACCTCATGAAGGCCCCATAATGATTCTCCCCATAACGCGTGTTCGCCCTCTTCCGCTGTGTGCTCGGAATGCTCAACTGTGCGCACATGACGATACGGGAACTGGCGTAAAAAGGCCGAGGCAAGCTTGTCGATAAATGGGCCAGCTGCTCCGCCTTGCCCGAGGTGCCGAACGTGATCC
>WSTG01001009.1:0-12131 GCA_019616325.1 Ceratobasidium sp. 394
TAAGCATATAGTTCAGGCTGTGTACCAGTGTGATTAGTATGGGCAGTTTTTTACGATAGGTTTTGTGGCACACTGTATTCCTTCTTCAATTTGGTATCTGTTGAATTGTTTCCTTACCAATGGTGGTAAGGATTCCTTCCCTTTGGTACTGGATATTAGGGTCATTAGGGATTTGTCTTCTCCCTGGGCTTCCCTGATTTTGTCTAGGAGGCTCGCCATAATTTTGGCTCTAAAACCTACAAACCTTTCTTCTGGGATCATGATTTGTGGCAGTATGGTTTCATTGCTATGATCATGTCTTCTAGATAATGCGTCCAGTTTGTTAGACATTTTACCCGGTCTGTATTCAATAGTGAAATTGAAGGAGGCCAGGATTGTGTGCCACCTGGTGTGCCTCCTGTTCCAGACCTGGGCTTTGTTCCAGAACTGGAGATTCCAGTGATCAGTGTATACCATTACTGGCATTTCAGTGCCCTCTAGGAACAGCCTCCAGTGCTCAAGTCCTCTGATGATTGTGAGTAGTTCTTTGTCATGTGTGTCGTAATTCAGCTGCGGAGGTGTAAAGCTCTCTGAGAGGAATGCTATGGGGTGCAGTCTGCCATCTTCCCCTTTCTGGTTAAGCACGACCCCCAGGGCTACTCCTGATGTGTCTGTTTCCATATAGTAGGGTTTCTTTGGGTCAGGGTGTATCGACACCGGTTCCTTACAGATTTCCCTTTTTATCGCTGCAAAGGCTTCAGCTTCTTTTTGCCCCCAGGACCAGGGTGTTTCCTTCCTAGTTAGATTTGTTAGTGGCTTCACAATCTTGCTAAAGTCTTTTACAAACCTTCGATAGAAATTAGCAAAGCCGAGGAAGGCTTGCATCTGTTTGATTGTGGTTGGTTCCTTCCATTTTTCCGCCGCTTTTACTTTTTCTTTTTCCGTCGAGATTCCTTCCAGGGTGATGACAATACCTATGAAGCTAGTGTGAGTGGTATAGAACTTGCACTTATGGGGTTTCAGGAAAAGGTGGTGCTTCCTGAGTCGGTTTAAGACCTCCTTGATGTGTCTAGTGTGTTCCTCTACCGTGTGGGAGTATATTAGGATATTGTCCATGTAGACTACTGTGTAGTTGTTGATGATGTCGTGGAAGATTTTGTTCGTGAAGTGCTGGAAGGTCACTGGCCTGTTCTTTACCCTGAAGGACATTACTAGGTACTCAAACAGTCCTTTCTTGGTTCTGAAAGCTGTCTTCCATTAATCTCCTTCTTTGATGTGAATATTATTGAAACCCCAATGGATGTCCATCTTTGTGAAGATCTTGGCATCTTTAAGCTTCTCCACCAGGTCCGCTTCTATTGGCATTGGGAATTGGTCTGGTTTGGTTATTGCGTTCAATTTTCGGTAGTCCACTACTAGCCTAAGCCCTCCGTCTGGTTTGTTTATGTAGAAACAGGGCAATGCAATGGGGGACATGCTTAGTCTGATTTTCCTGTCTCTTAGTTCCTTGTCGAGGTATTCCTTGAGTGCTTGTGATTCAGCTGGGGACCTCAGGTATGTTTTTGCCGGTCAGGGAAGTTCAGCTCCCTCAACGAAGTTGATTGCACAATTGTACACCTGGTGTTTCAGCATCTCGCTGAATCCTTCTTCTTGGAAAAGGTCTCTGTATTCTAGGAATTCCTCTGGAATTATTGGTTCTTCTGTTTTTTCTGTTGCCGTTTTGTACATGATTTCGTCTTGGTATGTGATGGAGTGGTCCTTCCATCCGATGATGGGGTCCACTTCTTTGAGCCAATCCTTCCCTAGGATGATCTCGACCCCTCCTAGGGGCATCACGTAACAAGTGCATTGCCATTTCTTTCCTTCTATTTCAACTTCTAGGGTCACCTTTTGGGAGATTCTTCCTTCAATCTCCTTTCCATCAATTGCTATAATCACCTTACTGTGCTTTAGCAGTACCGTTTCTATTTGGTTCTCCTCAACGTATCTGGTGTTGACAAAGTTTCTTGAGAATCCAGAGTCAATGAGGGTTTTGGTGGGTTCCATGATTTCTTCTACTGACACATAAATGATTGATTCTCTGGTTGATTTCTTTAGGTAGAATACATGTGTTGGGTCGGTGTCTTCGGGGGCATCGGACATGGTGCTGACGTCCCCTTCTAGTTTTCCGACTCAGATTCCAGTTCTTGACCCTCTTCCACTTCCTTCCCTACTTTTCCATATGTTTTTCCCTTTACTGTGTTGGTCCAGACTCCTCGGCAATCCTTTATCACGTGTCCTGGCTTTGTGCATTTGATACATAGCCCTTCTTCCTTCGGCGTTGCTTCTCTGCATCTGACACCTTTTCAAATGAGGTTCCCTTTTGAGATTGTCCTCAGTCTGCTTTCCCGGTAATTGGGGTCGAAGTGGCAGGCTTACTTGTGGTGGTCATTTCGGCTTTAGCACTCAGCCGTTTTGCGGAAAACAGGATATTGTTGGTTTGACAGGCTGCTCCTATCCATTGTTCAAGGGAGAAGTCTTCGGGCACTCCATGCAATTCCATCTTGAGCATCTCTTGTTGGACCTCGGACTTAAGTCCTTCCTTGAATTTGTCAATCAGGGCTTCGCGGTTCCAGTCTACTTCTTGGGCTGGGTTCCTGAACTGGGTGGCGTATGATTGTACACTCTTGACCTGGGTGAGTCTTCCTAGTTCCCAGATGGCCTTTTCTTTCTTGACAGGATCTCCAAAGTGTAGGAGAAAAGCCTGTTTGAATATTCTCCAGCTCCAGAGGAACTCATGGTCTTCCTGGTCTGCCACACTTTTGATGAGTGGTTGCACCCAGTTGGCTGCTTCTCCTGAAGCCATATGCAAGAGGGTCTGATTTATTCTGCACTGATCTCTGAAGGTTCCTTCTTCATAGTCGTTGAAGTAGATCTCCATTTTGATTATGAAGGTTTCTGCCTCTTTCCCTTTTTTACCACTAAAGGCCTCGGGCCGTTTTGTACATGCTTCTTTTGGGATTGCTGATCCTGCTGCCATAGTTTGGTTCATTGTGGTATCCTTGACATTTGGCTTCTTTGCATTGTCTTCCTTTTTTCTTTTGTCATCCTTTCCCTTTTTGTCACCCTCGTCCCCACTGTTGTCAGGTCTGCTGTCGCCTGGGCCTCCCTCCGGGTGGGCTGCAGATTCTCTTACAAAGGGTCTACCTGCAAATGGGTCTTCGGCAAAGAGGGTTTCTCCCCCAATGACTTCGGGAATTGGTGCCCTGCTTCGTCTGGGAACCACCTCTTTTCACATTTCCTGGGCTATGTTATCCATGCCGTTTGCTAGGTCTGTGGCTCATTGCTCCATGGTGGTGATAGTTTCCCCCATATTTTTCATCCTGTGATCCAGTTCTATAGTTTGCTGCCCGATGGTTGAGATTACTCCTTCCACCTTTGTTAGTTGTTGGTTTTGGGAGACCATGACATTGTTTATTTCCTTGATGGTTTCCCCTCCAGCTTCAAGGGTGGACTGCTGCTGATTAACTGCTAGATTCAGGTGATATGTGTTGTTTTGGGCACTGATTGCTGACGCTCAAGCATCCTGCAATGCTTGTTGCATACCTTTGATGATTCCTTCTGAGCATATTGAAGGTTCTGAACCCTTTTTGATCTCAGAGTGAGTGGCCCTTTGAAGAGTTATTAGCCCATCCCTAACTGCCTCGGTAACTAGGAGGATCGGGTTGGGGGGTTGTGGCTGTACTAGTCTTATCCCGCTCCCACTCCTAGGGACCTCCGCTGGGGTTGGTGGTCTAGTGTTCATCCTCTTGGCCTGGTCTATCATTGTATGGGTTAAGTCCTTGAGCTCTTGGGTAGATGTATCCATAGGACCTAGGGTACCTTCTTCGGTGGATGTTTCACCTGCCACCGGTGGCGGTGGGGGATCATTTAAAATTATTACGGAGCATTGGGGTACAGGTTGTGCTAGTGGTATGTCTGGCATAGTGCCCGGGATATTGAGATGAGTCGCGTTGGGGTCTGTTTCTAGTGGCGAGGGAGGTTGTTGGGTTGATTGGGACGCCGATTGGCTTGCCACCCTGGTCTGGTAGCGTCCTCCTGTTGGTTGTTGAGACATGGCTTACGGGATCTATTCTATATGTGTGTGTGAGCCATGATGTTGTGACCTGTTCTGATTCCGTGGTTCTTGGCTCAAGGAGTGGTCGTTCTGTTCTGCTGCTGCCTCTACGAGGTCCTAATGTCGTTTGTATGCTAAAGTCCTGTCTGTATTCATGTATTCTAATGATGTTACAAGCCACTGTGGTAGACGAGATAAAGCAAGATGGGGCGCCATCTTGCCCTTACACTTTCTTATATACATAAGGGTCCGCAGTCCGCAGTCCGCAGTCCGCAGCCAAGTCACGTGTTAAGTGTGGGAGAGGTCACGTGTAGTGACAACTGGCGTTAGCGCGGCTCCAAATCTTATAAGAGCCGCTTCGTAATCCTAGGGTCATGTGATCGGTCATAGTCACATGACCTGCTTAGTCAGGTGACGACTGACGTCTGCATTACCAGGGAGAGAATACCAGACATCAGTGTTACGTTACGGTGGTTACAGGTCACATGACATGGGGTACCATCCTTTTTTAAAAAGGAGAAGTGAAAAGTGGGGTCTTCCCTGAGTGGGTTGCAACATTATCCCCCCCTTAATACGTCCTTTTTGGGGGATTCTCGAAAAGGCGTACAATTTACTAAGGGAAGACAAAGAAAGGATTATTCCCAGCGTACACCCAGTCAACGTTCCCTCTGACCCAGGCCTCCCCTTCCTCCCCCTCTATGTCCAACCAGCACTTCATGATCGCTGCGCAGCTATTGCCCAGGATCACGGTCGGTCGTACCTTCATTGTCTTCACATGGCTATAGCGCCTGGTGAAGTCGGCTTCATACTGGCTCTGCGCCTTGAGCGAGTACTTCCTGTTCGTGGATACCATGTTGTCCAGTATCCACGCGTCGGCGTCCTCGGAGAGGGCGCCGACGTTCCAAACATTGCACATGCGGCTGTGCGAGCCCTTCAACCTGGCATAGGCCATTTTTCCCATTCCTGTTGCACCTTCGATAACCAGGATGCGGTGACGCATCCCTGGGGCCTTCCAAGGCACTTCCCGTTCGAACCATTGTTCAGCCACGTCGACGTGTTGTCGTTCGGCTGGGAACGGGAGCTCGACCGGTATTGCCGGAGAGAGTCCGGTGTCCACCTTGTATGCGTGCTCCGCATACGAGTGGACCGAGTTCCACGCCGTCATCATTTGCAACGGGTGGAGCTGTTTGAAGCGGTGGTAGAATTCGTCCTTCGATTCTGCTGCTACAATTTCCAGACTGTCTTCCAGCTCGGCCTGGGCACCGGGGTAAGTGACAGAGGGGCGGTGGTTGGTTGGAGTTGGGCGTACCTGAGCCTGGGACCTCTTTCCGCCGACCCCCTTTACCAGTATCTCCTCCAGGGCCTCCTCCGTGAGTTCCCCAGCCATGAGGTCCTCCACCTCTTCCCCGTGTTCTCCGACGTCCTTCCAGAGGTAGTGGAAGGCCGTCCGGGCCGGGCATCCCCCTGGACCCTCGCGTAGGTCCTTTGGGGCAATGTTGGGGTGGGACCCTTTGAAGTCCCAGAACCTTGGGTTGCGGGTATTCCACCCGCCTCTCCGTTCCGCGCTTATCGTTAGCGCGTGGACGTGTAGTGGCCTGGTCGGGTTGTAGCCAGGCTGAGTTGGGTCGTGCTGTTCGACGACGGCTAGTGTTTGCCAGTGGTTGGGACGGCCCCGGCAGAAGGCCTCGAAACGGGCCACGAGGCCTGTCGTCGGCTCCTCCAGCAAGGAACTCCATGTCAGCAGGACCGCCCTGGAGTGGATGCGGAAGGCGGTAGAGCTCAACATGGGTTTAGGGCAGGAGAGGTGGGTGCTGACGGTGTCTCCCCCCCCCCTCAAGGGTGTTTCTTATGGGTGCTGGGACCATATTACGCAATCATCGCTCGTGTGAAATTGTACCACGTCCCTCATTTGTAATCGAGTCATGTGGAATCGTACGACATTCCTTGTTTTATAATCGTGCCGCATGGAGTCGTACGACATTCTTTGTTTCGTAGTCGTGCTGTGTGGGATCGTGCAACGTTCTTTTGTTTTCATTCCATGTGAAG
The DNA here is from genome assembly GCA_019616325.1 of Ceratobasidium sp. 394. Lineage (NCBI taxonomy): Eukaryota > Fungi > Basidiomycota > Agaricomycetes > Cantharellales > Ceratobasidiaceae > Ceratobasidium > Ceratobasidium sp. 394. The sequence continues at coordinate 6,122 of WSTG01001009.1, forward strand.
TCGTACGACATTCCTTCTATTCGTAATCGTGGTGACGCATCTCTGAGGGGTGCCCTCCCTCCGCTCCTCCGTGGCACCGGCCCCGCAAGTGGGGACCCCCGGCGCCCACTCCGTCGACTGCGGTCGGTGCCCCCTCTCCGACCCCTCCGGTGTAACGGTATCGTGGGGGGGTAAATGGGTGTCCTCCGCAGGTTGTATATTGTCATGTGTGAAGGTTAGCCCGATCAAGGAGATCCGGTAGTCATGGGTACCTGGCTCGTGTGGCTTTGATAAGTCATGTGACCTGGGTTTGTTGTTTGCTTCTTCATGAGTTCCGGATCACGTGATTTGGCTAGGGTCTTGGGACCTAGTCTGCATATATATTTCATTACTTCCTGTCCCGGTGGAGTTCACCTTCAGTTGATATTCTTACTCCTTCTCTCTACTCCTCTCTACTCGTATCAACTATGCCTTGCACCGTCGCCGCTCACACCCAGCTTGTTGCTGCCTACAAGGTGCAGCAGGAGCAGCTATGCCGGCTCCAAGCGACTGTGGTTCCTCCCTCGGAGGCCACCTCCTCCCGGCCGACTATATCAGCCAACCATACTAAGTATTTGGCCGAGAAGGCTGAACTGAAGGCTCGTCTGGACCGTCTCCAGGCAAAGCGGGTGGCCATGGCCGCTCGCATTACTTCGTTGTCGTCCGACAACGACACTCTACGCGCCGCATTGTCATCGGCGCAGAAGGCTATCTCCAGTTGGGATGTGGAGATAGAAGGACTGGAGAGGGAGTTGGCGCAGGCAAGGCGGGAGCTAGCGGTGGCCAGGGCGGAGAAGGGAAGCCGGGCCGGTCGGTCCCATCGTTATCGTCAAGCAGCCCGGCAGTCCCCTTCTGTAATAGATATAGAAGACTAGGGTCTAGGTTCTGCTTCTAGAATGTGACACTTTCTTTCTGTGATTCGTGTGAAAATCTCTAAGGGTCCTTGTTGTTTGCTCGAGAAGATAAAAGGTGGCTGGTGCGGTGGTTGGGGCGCAGCATCCCCCTTTTCCATCGAATAAAACGCGTACTATTACTCTGCAATGGGATGCTTTCAACTGTCATTGCGACTGGTTTCCGGAGGGGGATTACTGCCCCTTTTGTGATTCTGTGTGCGACTCGACCCTTGAGGACTTCGAGGGTGGTGTCGGTGAAGGCCTTTGGCGTTGGTGGGGTGACGCTAGTGAGTCGTTCGTCCGACTTTCTTTGTGCTTGTATTGATCGCATGGTAGGCTGTGAGAACGAGGAGAAGGTGCAGTGGGGCCGTTCCTTATTGCCCTCCCCTCCGCCGGTGAACAGGGGAGGAACTGTGCCTAGTCTCTCGAATTTTCTTGTGGAAACGTCTGGAGGGGAAGCACCGTGGATCCGTCCTATGAAGAGGAAGGCGGAGGGTCCTCCTTCGGGGGGTGATTCCAAGTGTATACGAGTTGGTGGAGCGCCGTCCTCGCGTTTGGGTCCCTGGGCCTGGACGTTCAGGGATCGTGAAGGTGGGTTGGTCACCTTGGACCCTCACGTGCGAGATGTGGGTCCTGGCGTGGGTCCTCGGGGGGAACCGAGTTGTCTTTACGCGCCTTTCCACCCTGTTGTGAAGAAGTAGGGTTTTGTTGTACTATACGTATATATGTATTATGTATAGTAACTTCATTCCCAGGTCCTTTAAACCTTTTCCACTATCCGTTCCGTCTCGACCCTGACCCTCACAACCGCGGTATCCTCTTCCCTGCATTCCACCCAAGCCAACGCCTTGTGGGACAACCAGTCCCGGAATTCGTTTTCGTCCGGCATCCTTGCCGCGACGAGGTCGTAGACCTCCTTCTCCATGATCTCACGGGGGCATCCCCAGTATCCGGGGGGCACTCCTGCCTTCCATTCGCGAATGCAGTTTCTCACCCACATTACACCGACGCAGGTAGTGGTAGTGGAGGAAGGTGAACCGGAGTACATATTGGCAGCGGAGTATAGAGTGTTGGGTAGAGAGGGTTAATGTACTCTGTAGCGGCCCTGTTCCCTATCTTGTCCCTTTATATCGTCCAACACCTCTATTTGTTATTCCTGGTCTATTGGTAATACAGGGAAAGAAAATTTTGCGATTCGCTTCTATTCCCACTCGATGGGGCCCTCGTATCGTTGCGAGGGTCCTGCTAGCCCCTGGCTGGGGATCTCGCTCTTCCCTTCCTCTTCTTTTGGATGAAGCTGATCCTCGCTTATCAAGGGGGGCATATCCTCGTAGGGATCTTCTTCTTTGAAGGTCATCGACTTGAGACTCCCTTCTAGAATCTTCATGCTTTCTTCCGCTTCCCGTAGGTGAAGCCACGTGGTGAAGTCCAGGAGGGTCGCTTCCTTGGCGGCGACTAGTCGGTACATCTCCTCCTCCTTCAGATAGGACAGTGAGCCCCAGAAGGGTGTGGGGTCCAACTTGGCTAGGTGTTCTAATTCTTCGTTTACCCTTTTTAGGACTATGCCCGAGAGTTCCCATTCCTTCTCTAGCTCTTTTTGTCGGCGGGCCTCGTCCGACCTTTTTCGTTTCACCGCCTTGACTAGGGCGTCAACGTTTCCTGCCACTAGTCCCTCCATCATGTACATCCTTGTACTTCTAAGCTTGGTCTTGGATTTGGGGGGTCCGGAGTGGCACCACAGTAGCGGTCCTCGGATAGGGTCATAATATCGATCTTCATGAACTTGTCCCCTTGTGGGGTCGTAGAAGTTGTGTTCGACCCAGTAACTGATGTCCCGGTCCTTAGTGGGAATGTGATCCAGTACGGATCCTGGTAGCAGCCTGTTGGCATAACATTGTGCTTCAGCGAGAAGCTCTTGTGCCGTCTTGGGGCGTGGGGTAGGAACCCGGTTCTCTCGTGTAAATCTATCGGCGGGTGTCCGTTCGGCAGGCATGTAGTTATAGTAGTAGGACATCTGGTGGTGCGTACGAGGTTCCTCAGCGAGGTTGTTTTTGAGGTGTTCCTTTTGCCTTCTTATATACCCTGGTCCGCCTTTGTTTGCTACTGCTCGACGCGGGTAGTGCTGTGTCGTTGTGTCTTTCCCATTGGCTGGGCAGGGGGGCCGAGTCATCCCTTGAGCGTAAGTCATCAAGCAAGTCACTCATTTCTGCCAATTTGTCGATAGATTCCCAGGAATCTTCCGAAGGGTCATATCCTTCCCATCGGATTAGGTATTGGGGCTTCCTGCCATTCATCCGCCAATCCAGTATTCGCTCCACGTTGTATTCCTCCTCTCCTGATTCCGTGATAATGGGGGCTGTTTTCGGTTGTATCCTGTTGAAGTCGGTGTCTGGAGTCACCGGTGATAGGAGTCCCATGTGGAATACGTTATGGATCTTCATAGACGGCGGAAGGTCTAATCGGTAGGCGTGTGAGGAAATCTTTTCCGTGATGGTGAAAGGACCGCCACTCCGATTATCCAATTTCTTTGATGGTCGTTTCGTTCGTATATTACTAAGGGATAGCCAAACCTTCTGTCCTACCTGGAATTCTTTGGTTGGTCTTGCTTCCTCTCTTCTTGTTTCCATAGAAGCTTTGGCTTCGTCCCATATCCGTTGCATAGCGGTTGTTTTGGAGATGGCTGCCGGGCTCTCACCTTCGCTTTCTGGGCTCAGTTTCGGCTCGCTTACCCAGTCAGGATCTAGCCCGTATACCACTTGAAAGGCAGATAACCCAGTGGCCTGGTTCTTGTGATTGTTGTGGCAGAACTCGGCTATAGGTAGCCAATCTACCCAGTTGTTCTGTTGGTATCCGCAGAAGGTCCTAAGGTATCCTTCCACCCATTGGTTTGTTCTTTCAGACAACCCGTCTGTTTGGGGGTGGTAAGCCGTGGAGAAGCTCGGTTGTATCCCGAGCTTCTTATACAATGTGCGGATGAAGTTGTTATTGAAGACCCTTCCTCGGTCGGATACCGTTGATTTGGGGGTCCCGTGCAGTTTCCATACCTCCTTAATGAATAATTCCGCCATTTCTTCAGCTGAGATTGCTTCTTGACAGGGTATGAAATGGGCTTGCTTAGAAAAGCTATCTACCACTGTTAGAATGCTGTCGTACCCCTTTGATGGAGGTAACTTCACGATAAGGTCATATTCAATGGCCTTCCAGGGCTTGTCTGGGATATCCAAGGGTTTCTGTTCAACTACGGTGTGGTGGGGCTTAGCCCTCCCACAAACTCTGCAGGAGTCAACGAATCGGTTGACTTGGGCCTTCATCCCTGGCCAGTAGTAACCCTTCTTGATTAAGTTCAGGGTTCGGGCTTGACCCTGGTGACCGGCAATTTTGGAGTCATGATAGGTCTCTAATAAACTCCTCCTGATGTTCTTATCTTCGGGTACATATATTCGTCCTTTGTACCATAATAGGTCTTCTCTCCATTCGTATTTGTCGAACTGCTTTCTGACTGAAGGGGGCAGTCGATCCTTATTCTGGGTGCTGGAAATAAGCTCGGTTAGTGAGGGGTCCTCTAGCTGGGCCTCCCTGATTTCTTGTATCAGGTCCATCTTCATGGACGCGTTAAAGCCAATGAACTTCTCTGTTGGGAGCATTACCAGCGGTGGGTTAGGTACGTCATTGTGATTGTGCCTCCTAGAGAGTGCATCTGGTTTGGTGGACATTTTTCCCAGTCGATAAACTATGTGGAAGTTGAAGGCTCCTAATATTGTATGCCATCTTGCGTGCCTTCTATTCCAGACTTGGGCCTCCTGCCAGTATTGCAGGTTCCGATGGTCGGTATACACTGTTACCGGAATGATGGTCCCTTCTAGGTATAATCTCCATTCCAAGAGGGACTGGATTATAGCTAACAGCTCCTTATCATGGGTATCGTAGTTTCTTTCCGGAGGGGTGAACCCTTTTGACATGAAGGCTATTGGGTGCATCCTGTCGTCGTCTCCTTTCTGGCTCAATATAGCCCCCATCGCAACCCCTGAGGCGTCTGTTTCTAAGTAATACGGCTTATCAGGATCAGGGTGTATTAACACCAGTTGTAAGCCAATCCTTCTTTTGACTTCCGCAAAGGCTTCTTCATGGGTTGTGGTCCATTCCCATTTGGTATCCTTTCGTGTCAGCTCAGTCAACGGTTTAGCTATTGTACTGAAGTTCTGGATGAATCTCCTGTAGAAGTTAGCGAATCCTAAGAAGGACTGTAGCTGTTTCACGGTGGTGGGAGGCTTCCACTCCGTTATCGCTTGGACTTTCTTCTGTTCCATGGAGACACCTTCTGGAGAGATCACTATCCCAATGAAATCCGTAGTGGTGGTGTAGAAGTTACACTTGTGAGGCTTGAGGAAGAGGTGGTTCGCTCTTAACCTGCGTAGGACTTCTCGAAGGTGTTCAGTGTGCTCTTCTATATTAGAGGAGAAAATCTTTGCCTCTTTGAACTTTTTGATTAGATCCGCTTGAACAGGCATCGGAAACTGATCCGGCTTAGTGATAGCGTTCAGTTTTTGGTAGTCCACTACTAGTCGTAACCCTCCGTCCACCTTTTTGACGTAGAAGCATGGGGCGGCTATACTGGAGGAACTGGGTCTTATCTTCCCGTCTTTGAGTTCCTTATCCAAGTATTCCTTGAGTGCTCTGGACTCAATGGGTGACATGGGATATGTCTTGGCGGGTTTCGGTAACTCGGTACCCTCCTGGAATTCTATACTGCAATCGTAGGGTCTGTGTTCCAGGAGTTCACTAAAACCCTCCTCCTGGAAGAGGTCTATAAAGTCAGCTATGGTCTCGGGTATCGATGGTTCCTCCTGGAGCTTTGCTTCCTTGGCCTGGACCTCCTCTTTATATGTGATACTTAGGTCACTCGAGTCGATGATCGGTTTGGCGTCTCGTAGCCAATCCTGTCCTAGTATGAGTTCTGTGTCCCCTAGAGGTAGTATATAGAAGTCGCAGTTGAGCGTTTTCCCTTCCACATCTATCCTAAGGGTAGCCTTCTTTGTGATCAGCTCTTTCACTTCCTTCCCGTCTATAGCTATTACTTTCTTTGGGAAGTGAAGTGGTTC
>WSTG01001010.1:0-12130 GCA_019616325.1 Ceratobasidium sp. 394
AGGGCCGTACCCCCACATTGCATCCAAGCTCCCCGTCTCGCGAATCTCAAAGGCTATTGCCACACGGCCAATCCAACTAGGGTCCACACAACTGAAGAAAACCACTCGCATGTCCGCCGAATCCCAAACCCAACGTAAAGACCCACCTCGACATTCTGTCCCGCCCAATGCACCCCTGGCAGACCTAGCGCGAGCCGGTGATACAACTCGCGGAACTGCTCTTGTTGCGCACTGACAATATTCTGAATCTTGTGTGGGTTCTCTGCAAACGACATGCGTGGGTCGCCTGCACATCCATGGTGAGTTTATACTCGAGCACGGCTGCGAACGAACGAACCAGCATAGCTAATCCCGGCAATTCGCTCGAACAATTGTTTCTCGTCGAATCGTTCGGGAAGGGTCAATAGCGCAGCGCGTACCGCCGAGGTAAGGTTGACCTGCTGCGTTAACCGGACTCGAGGATCATCCTGATTAGAACCGCATAAAGCAGGTTAAAACTCAAAATTGTATAAGAAATCCAGGGTCCAAACGAACCTTGATGATCCGAATGGGCTTGTGCATTCTACCGGCCATGTAGAGCGACCTCCAGCCCAGCAGGTCGGCGCACAAGTTGTCCACAGTTGTGACACCATATTTAATCGTCACGCCTAGGGAAAGAGGCGTGTGAGCTCGGGGAGAATCAAATAAGAGACACGAGGCATGCCGAAGGCGCGTGCACCATTTCCGCATCCATAACACAACCACACACCGCCAAAAACTCGGCAACACTCACCATCTTTGACCTTGACGTACGGGTTGAACCAAAGCCCAGGAGCGAGGGATTGGACTCGGGAGATGAAGTCTGACCCAAGGAGACGTGGTGCTAACGCATAGTGTTTCGGGTTCTGGTGGAGATTGATCGAGTGGAAGTGGTCGGCGTGCGTCACGGCGAATAGGAAATCGAGTTGAGGGCGGTCCTGAACGAATTGTTATTAGCCTTATACACTCGTGTGATGAGACGAAAATTAGGTGTGAACAGAATATTCGCCACGCAACCATTCTCGCCGGTCATCTCGCTCGAGAAAAATCACTCACGCTGTCCTTGTACCCATCCTGCCCAAATACTCCACTTCCGTAGGCAAACGCATACCGAACTGGTGCCTCAAACCCAGCAACAATCTCCTCCAAAAGCGCACGGGTCTTGTCCGGTACGGCCAACACCTGGTTCTTCCCAAACTGGGGCGGCAAAAGGGGAATACGCGAGGCAGTTTGCCGTTGGGGCGCTGGTCGAGGCGCCGGCGAGAGGCGTGTGCGCCTCGTGGGGGTTGGAGCCTGAGATGAACTCGACGGCGTAAAGTGGGGCGGCGGTGGAGGAGGTTGCGTGGAATGAGACTCGACGTGAGTACTCGCGGCTATGGCCGAGCGGGTGAGTGTGCGGGTGTGGATGAGGGCGTTGCGGGCGGAGCGTGTGGGAGCAGCGAGCATGATGGAGGTCAACAAGAAAAATGGGTGTTATAGATAGCGTTTAACGTGTGGGAATTGAGAATATATACGAGGCTATATAATATGGTATGGGCCTAATGAGAAATACGGAATTCTATGGTGAGTAGGTCGAGCGAGTGCTGGGGGTACTGAGTTATGGTCTAGACTGGGGAGTGGTGGGATTAATAACGCCCCACATTTTGAAGGGTTTGCATCACGTGCAATCCGCGTGCCGACAAGCGCCCCAATTTCTCATCACAACGTGCCTCCTGTCCCTCACAACGCGGCTGTCGACCGACGCTTGCGAGACAATGGCTCATACACTAGTTCAACAACCCCAAACCCAAAGTCGTAGGGTTATCCAAGCTGTGCGCCTTGAGAGTGGACGCGTATGCTGCAAGCCAAAGACTGGCCGAGGCGTGTACGCGGCAGCGAGTTATGTAACAACCGGCCAAACTTTGATGGCCGCGGTGGCTACGCCTGTTTTCTGGTTATATGCGCCGCTTACGCTCCAGTGACTTAGTAGTACTCTGCCCACTTACAAAGGTGAGCCTGCGCAGAAGCTTAAAGGGCTGAAGAACTACCACGGGATACTAGACTAGGTCTCCCGCGCGGTTTGAGAAGGCATCTCTCTCAACGAACGTGAATTCCACGAAGTACCGCGCATACGTTTACATGATAAGTGGTTTGTCAAATGCTAGTATATATACACATGATACGAGAGCCTCTCAGCCAGCTCGGAGCTACAATTCGACTTGCCTCACTGCCATGAACTCTGCCTATTCTTACCTGAATCCTACAACTCTCGGTTTTGTAGCCGTAGCGGCCCTCTTGACCTTTTGGGTCGGGAATTGGCTGCTGAAAAGGTCGATAGATCTCGACGGCCCTCCTAATCCTTCCTGGATTACCGGTAGGCTACTCGACTGAAGTGATACCTCCATTCGAATGCTAACATATCTTGCGCCAAAGGGACGGGGCTCGAAAGCGACGAAAAGTATTTAGAACTCCATCAGAGCTTCGTGAAGGACTATGGCCGAACCTTGAAGACATACGGCCCACTCGGCGTAAGCCTACTCCTACCCTGCAGTTGCAACGACACCATTGATCCTATTTGGATGAATCCACAGACTCAGATGATCCACACCAGCGACCCATTGGCGATACATTCGATTACTACCAAGAATTTGGCACACTACGGAAGGACCAGCGGCGTAGCTGTGTATGCTTGGTGCTTTATCTTGACTGCACGTTGCTGACACCTCAACTCCTTATAAGACTGCGGGCAGTGTTAGGAGGTGGTTTGTTTACTATGCAAGGTAAGTAGCACCCCCTTGTCTAATGACCAAAGGTAGGCTGAATAAAGTTTTTCTTAGGCCCTAAACACCGACTTCATCGCAAGGTGATTACCATATACAAACCAGCTCAGGAGTGTGATATCTCACGAGACTTTTATAGCTCCTTAACCCAGTATTCGTATCCAAGCATTTGCGCGAACGTAAGTACTAACAACCAATAAAAAAGTCATATAATAATATCCCCTATAGAGGTAAGATTGATGTGTTCTATGCGCAAAGCTACCAGCTCTAAACACGGCCGAAGATGGCGATTTTCGACGCAATTGCATTGGAGGTGAGACTCCGCGGCTCAAGCCTCTAGCAACTATCCCCTCCTCATCATGTTGAACAGGCATGCAACGCCATAATCCGCAACCAGGGCGTCACCCGCGGCCGGCCTTTCGAAGTTGACATCTACCGATACATGAACTCATCTGCTCTAGAGCTCATTGGCCAAGCCGGCTTGGGATACTCGTTTGGATCATTCACCGGCCGCCGAGACTCATATAGCGCAGCTATCAAACACCTCCTGTACGTATTGATACGTGCAACATTGTTTCGGTTTACTCTCTGACGAGTTACAGGCCTGGTCTCAACTTGGCGGCCCCGTGGCTTCCGTTCGTGGTCGTATTCGAGAACTTTGGCAGTGCACGTTTTCGGCAGTGGGTTGCTAAAACAGCACCGTTCAAGGTTGTTCAGGACCTTCGCGAGCTCGTAAACGTGCAGCACGACCAGGCTCACGAGATCCTGTCGGCTCGCCAAGGCCTGCTTGGATCGGGTGAGAGTTTGGATAATACCACCGGGAGTGGGAATGATGTCCTAACGCTGCTAAGTAAGTGGGGATTGGATCATGTCTTTCTGTACTCATCCCGGGCCTTTCTGGTCTTGAGTGAGGGCCAACGAGAAGCTACCGAAGGATAGCCAAATGTCGAAAGAAGAGATGATTGGGCATATGAAGTACGTGTCCTATCGTTGACAAGTTATGTATGCCATGCTCACCATAATTAACTACTTAATCAGTTCATTCATCTTTGCCGGGCACGAAACCACAAGGCAAGCGCCGCTTTTCCTTCGCCCAAGCATTCCGCATCTTAATACTGACCTACAGTGGCGCCGTTACACGAGTACTAGACATGCTAAGCACCCACCCCGAAATGCAAGATCGACTTCGGGCAGAGCTGACCGAGTTTATGTCCAAGACCGGGACTGAAGAGATCGACAGGGACAAAATTGACACCCTACCCTACCTAGACGCCATCTGTCGGGAGACGCTAAGGCTGATGCCGCCTGTGGGTAGGATTCGACGAGTGTAAGTGCTTTTTTGCGGAACAGGGCAGAATGGCCCTGACCTCGGATACCCCCGCATATAGCTGCCTCAAAGACACAGTTCTTCCTCTCAAATACCCGGTGAACACTTCCAAGGGACTACAGAATAGCGTGGCTGTCCCAAAAGGCGCGGAAATTAGCGTCGGAATCGAGGGCATTAACCACGACAAGGATATTTGGGGGCCTGATGCAGGCCAATTTGTCCCAGATCGTTGGTTGGACGGAAGAGCCTCGAAAGCTGAAGGCTCACCGGGTACTTATTCTCATATGTGTGTCACTCATTTCGGTCCAAGTCTCTACTGAGCCCATGGAAGCTAATTGTATGCTGGTATAGGATGACGTTTTCAGCTGGTTCAACGGCGTGCATGTGAGTTCTAATATTTCTTTTACTATCTTACTATAGCTAAATCGTTTGATGTTACCAGTGGATTCAAGGTAAATTATGCCTAAATCCCCTGCCACCTTGCTCTAACAGTCTTGTAAACGCAGTTTGCAGTCCTGGAAATCAGTAAGTTGCTATGCCCACTGACCGAAGGCCTCCCTTACTGAGATCAACTGCCCTAACAGAGATATTGCTCGTGAGGCTTGTCACTCGGTTCAAGTTTGAGACGTCGGGCAAAGAGTTTGTTTGGATGGTACGTCGAATATTGGATGGCTGGAGCAACGGATACTCACTTCGGCAACAGCTCACAGGAACCCAAGCTCCATATCCGGCGGAGGACACCAAGCGCCCGAGTCTTGAGAGGAAGGCGCAGCTGTTGATGAAGTTGACAGAATTGTGAATATTGTGCGTATTGCAGAGAGCAGAATGAGGTGTATGAATGCGCGCCGTTGGTCATCGGTTTACTTGCCAAAATGAATATAAAACAGTGCAGGTAGTTTCAGTGGAACGTTATGGGGAGGATTTGTCTAGTAGAGCAAGGGTGTTATTATACGAAAATAGTAGATGCACGGTTCGTCTCTCCGCAGGTTCTCGAGCGGCGACTTGAGATTTTCCCTTATCTAAGCCGCATGGTCATGGTCAAGCTGATCACGTGACCGAAGGAACGACGTGTTTAACCATTTTGACGACACGCCTGCCTAGTCCCCCTCGCGGAGTTTTACATTCACCTCACACGAGAGGGCGAGAGTTTGGTATCACAAACCAAGGCGCAGAAAGATATGTGACTCTGGTCGAGCCTGCTTAAGGACTTGCTGGCAGCAAGGATCGTGCGCTAGTCAAGTAGTATAACGGGCGAACAACTTTCCTGCGTAGTTAAGACATCATTTATATATCCTATGTATACGAGATACAGTTATTTTGAGACAGAATCTGTTCGGATATATAGATAAGTTACAAATAAGCTCGGCTAGAATGGCTTGAAGGGTACTAACCAAGGAGAAAACGAAATAAAATCATATCTAGTCAATCTTCCGGGCCCAACGACGTGTTCCAGAAGACTGAGGCGCAGGACTAGATGTACGCGGTGACATGGGCTGAGGAACCTGAATGTCCACCTTCTCCCTCGTTGCCACCGGCATTGCTGGGATAGGTTTTTCCAGGACTTTTTCCTTCTCGCCAGAACTAGGTCCCTGTCCCCAGAATGCCACCATTTGTATAGCAAGCACAAGGTTGAGAATCAGGGCCAGCAAAAATCCTCCAGCAACGAGCGGATCTTCCACTTCGGTTGCCGTGGTAAACAAGCGCGCTAGGCATCCCAAAGTCTGTGCGCCAACCGCGATAGATGAAAGTTGCCCAGTGCTACGAGATCGTTGATTTTGTGCAATTTGTGGAAGTTTGGAGAATAGAGCTATAGGGAGGGTCGCCAATTGGAGTAACGCCAGGATTCGAGCCGGCGAAAAGAATAGGCCCAGTCCCACCAGGAGAGTGGTGACAGAGAACGCGGGCAGGTGCGCATGAGGCTTGCGCAAGGATGAAGTCGAGGTGAGGGAAGGCGTGGGGTACTGGATGATGAGGTAGGTGATCGCCACGTTTTGGATGGTGAGGAAGAGGTTTTCGCCATAGGTGCTGAACGGGAAGCCGTTGCGCGCGCTGTACGCGAGGTTGATGGCGTAACCGAGTGTTTCGAGGACATATGCGGTCAAGCTGAGTCCTCGTGCCGAACGGGAACGAGTGACTGTCCACCAGGCGCGGTTAGTTGTATTTCACAAAGCCGCCAGGACGACGCACTTAACAGCAATTGTGGGACCTTCATGATAGAACCGCCTACGACGATCCCAATGCCAAGGCCTTTAGAAATAGCATACTTGATACATTCGACATCGCTAAACTCGAGATTTTCGACGAGTGAGGTATAGCATTTCTAGTTTTGGGATTAACAAAAAGGCAATAGTAGCAGTGTGTGTCTGCCTGCTCACCTGACCTATGATGCCGATAGCTGGGTCCCGAATGAAAAAGGGGAGGTTCTGAGTAATGCTCGTCATGGCGCGAGCGATAGTTGGGTCGGGTAGAGGAGGAATGGCAAGGAGACGTGGTGAGCGCCGAAACACGTCTGCGAATCTAGCTGGCCATTTTGAAATGATATCCAGCTGACTCAGCAGGCATAGCACCCGTCTTGCTCCCGATCATCCAAATTTTGGATAGGCAGTAATTGGGTGGTAGGTCATAGAGAAACAGCTTGCACTGAAACGCTAATCATATAAATTTGCATTAGACTCTTTATTAAACCTACCTGCCACCTTCCACGAAGCTGCGGCCGACCCCTGGCAACCCCTTGTCCACACCGTATACCAACCATGTCAACTGCATCTTTCGACCTCACCCAAAAGCTTATCCCTTTTCTCGACCGACATCTGGTTCTGCCGCTGCTAGCCCATCTCTCTGAAGCAGAGCTATTTCCTGCCGAACAGATCGCTCGTGCCCAATATGAACTTGTAAAGGAGACAAACATGCTTGACTATGCCGCCCAGCTCTTTGAAGATGCTTACCCTGACGAACCGGTACCAGAAAGTAAGGCATATTCTTTTCCAATGTGCTCCAAGAGGTGGACCAATCGAGAGGTCATTGGATCGGATACGAGTGGCTAGCTTGCTACTGAACTAACACACCCTGTTATATAGTGTTTGCTGCAAAGCGTGAAAAGGCGGTTTCAGAGGGCGAACGCTTGCAGCAAGAGGCCCAGTTTGTCCTCGATGTTATCGAGAAGCCCGAGGTCGCTCAAGCTCTCAGGCAAGACAAGATGCAAAACCTACAATATCTAAAAGACAATTACAATGTTTGTTGCTTCATTGCTAACTTGAGGATGAGTATGTTAATTGTTTTGGCTGCCTTCCAGGTCACACTGGAGCAAATTACCGCTCTCTACAACTTTGGCCAATTCCAGTATACCACCGGGAACTACTCCGGCGCGTCTGATTACCTTTACCACTTCCGAATTCTTTCCACCAATCCCGACCTTCTCTTATCCGCCCACTGGGGCAAACTTGCTGGTGACATCCTCACCGGCGCCTGGGACCGTGCACTCGAGGAGCTATCATCGTTGCGTGAAACCTTGGACTCCCGATCTGCACCTACCCCCGCACTCACCAGCACCTCTTCCGCCCCTCTCACTGCACGAGCATGGCTCCTTCACTGGTCCCTCTTCATCTGCATCAGTAAAAACGTACCCAACGGCCCCCAAACCTTCCTCGACATGGCCCTCGCCCCAGCCTACCTGAACACCATCCAAGTCGCTTGTCCTTGGCTCCTTCGATACGTCTCGGCCGCAGCCGTGCTCGTTAGCCGGCACCGCGACGAGGTCGTGCGTGTCGTTCAGATGGAGGCGTACCAGTACTCGGACCCGATTACGCGTTTCTTGACGGCGTTGTACGTCGACTTTGATTTCGAGGGTGCTAGAGAGGCGTTGGGTGCTGCAGAAGGCGTGTTGGAAGCGGATTTCTTCCTTGGGACCTTTGCGAGCGAGTTTGTGGATGCTGCCAGGTGTTTGATCAGCGAAGCATATTGCCGGGTACATCAAACTATCAATATCGCGTGAGTAGGGCAGCTTGGATGGTTCAGAAGGCGGGACTTATATAGCATACAGCGAGCTTTCGGATCGATTGAACATGTCCCGCGACGAAGGCGAGAAGTGGATTGTGAATCTCATTCGGGATACGAAGATGGGAACTGACGCGAAGATTGATCTTAAGAAGGTGCGCTGGGATCGTCGGTTTGTTTTCATTCTAATACTGACAATCGTGTGCCCCGATCTACTCCAATTCTTTACCCGATCCCCACAGAATGAGATCCACATTGCTCGCGCGCATCCTCCTGTTTATCAAACTATCATTGAGAAGACTCGTGGTCTTGCATTCCGTACCCAAGTACTCGGCGTTGCGATGAGTAAGCGAGCTGCGGGCGAAGAAGTCGAGACGAGCAATGCTGGGAAGCGTGGAGGGGACAAACGACGTGTGGGCGGCACACGGAGGGAGCGAGAAGATAAGGCTGAGGCCGCTTAAATTGGATTTATTTGTAGTGTGAATAAATTGATTGTATGGTATTCGTCCTTTCGAAGGCTGTTTTTTATGAAAAAGAGCTAGGAGATGGGGATGAAGCTATGTGTATGCGCCCGAACTAAGGTTGAATGTGAGGGGGGTTAGACTAAATATATTGTATTGCACTCATGCCATCACACCTCGATATCATACATTCATGGGTTACGGAACCTGGTATAAACCGGATAGAATACCTCTATATAGTCGATTCAAGCATCATCCGACCACTCTTTGCCCTCATGTGACACAGCCTCGCTGTCACTGTCCTCCTCGTTATTATCTTCGCTGCCCACTCTCGACTGCATCTCCAAATCATTTTCAAACGGACCGATTTTCCCTACCATACCCCGAAGATGGGCCTCGACATCGGCGGGAACACTGGCCCAGTCATCCGCATCGACTTCCACCACTCGAAGCGGTAGGCCGGCATTACTCCGTCCGATAACAGTTTGGCTAAGTATATAATCAAGCGGCGCGTGAAATGCGGCTCCTGAGATGCGCATCCACGATAATTTGGGAAGAAGCCAGGGTGGATGGGAGAGCATGAGGCTGTATGTTCGATTCTGCTCAACCACCCAGTCAAGCCGAACCAGGTTGGAGCAAATGGTAAACAATTTGCGAAACGTATCTGAGTCGCATCGAAATAGGCCCAGCGACAGGTGACGTAAACTCGGAGAGATGAATGTACACTCGCCGCAACAGAGGAATTCCACAATTGCGCTGCAGACGGCTGTGGGGGGCCAATCGCCGACGTCTAGGCGGAGAGAGATAAGGTTAGGTGCGTCGATGAGCTGTAGTGCTCGTTGGCACCACCCCGCGAAGGTACCTTCCATCAGAGCCAAGGTTTGGAGGCGAACGAGGGTGACACTGGTGGTATCAGACAGGGGGAACAAATCACCACTATCGTCACCAAATGATTCGGGGATTTCAATAACCAACGTCTCAAGGTGCGGGTTATTCACCAAAAGCGAGCGAAAATCCGAGAGAGTAGGCGTCACGCACAATACAAGCTCGAGCCGTGTGATATTTCTCATGGATGGGAAACAACTAGACATTTTCCAGAGCGGGTGGTCGAGTTTTGCCAGTTCAAAGGTGCGTAGCCGGGGCGACCTCCCGAGCAGACCCAGTAGGGAATCCAATGAGAAATGATGGGATGACCCCTCGTCGTGAACTTGGGTTGGCGATAACAAAACGTGAATCCCTAGGGCCTCTAGCGCAAGCATATCTCCATCGACAGACTCCAGGATAGCGCAGGTATCGCGGATGCACCTCGCCACAACGCGCAGGCTCCTCCAGCGGTCAAAAGTAGCCCCAGTATCTGTTATCCGAGTCAGCAACCGTTGGATGCTTCGGGCATTATCTCGTATGCTGGGGGTGTCGCTTGTCGGCCGAGTGGTGAAATCGATGTCAATGTCGAGTGAACAAGTAGGACCAACTCGTGAAATGTCTACAAGAGCGCGTGCAGGAGGAAATTTGCCGTTGATTATAATGTGCGACCAAAGCTGGGTGTACGCTGGCTACATTAGTCCGTGGAGCGCAGTCTTCGCTAGAGTGGGTGAATACCAACCTGAGTTGTATTCAATGCCACTCCGCGCCAATAGTAGCAGACTAACTGAACCCAAAGTTCGGTAACAATAATCGGCCGTATACGACATTGTCCACTCACCACGACACGGTCTTTGAACCTATCGAATCGGTTCGACCCAAGTCGATCATTCGCTAACACATTACCAAGAATAAAAATACGAGATAGAACCTCTGGTGGAAGCATGTTCACTAAACTATTTTTGTTGCGAGCGCGTCTCTCGTAGACAGTCTTTAGTTGAGACATGGGCACGAAGTTGCCAAAGCTGGATCGCCGTGCCACGTGATCCACCCGAGTGCAACCACGTGACTTTTGCGCATTGACCTCCTTCAAATCCTCCGCCTTTTCAGCCGTAAACCAACACATATTAGTATCGTACTAACCTATGTTAGTTTAATGCTTGATTTGGATCCTGTGGCGAGCACTTCTCGTAGCTTAGGAAGGCTTCCTCGAGAGAAGTGTTCGAGGTGCCTTACTTTACACCTAAACCAGGTTGCGACAATGCGAACGCGGATGCTCGCTTAGAGATGCAGGATTGCCAGGGCAGAATGTGGGCGTATCCATTTACGAGCACACCTGGTTACTCCGCTACTCGGGGGTATTGTGGCGTATCCTAATGGTGACTCGAAGATTTACGCTGGATAGTACGCGTTAATGTGTCGCGTTCACCCCATTTCCTAGGTCGGGGTAGCACCATGCCCGTTTCTGTGAGTGAGACCTTGCGAGAATGCGTCATGAAAAGTTGCTGTCTAGTCTTTGACGGGCTCTCGACTGCAGCTAGATGAATATAGTGTGTCAATGCGCCAAGTCGTTCATACACGCGGCTGGGTAGGCTGTATGCGTACCTGGCAGTGGCTTGAACAGTCTGGGCGCTCACCGGGGCTAATTCTGCCGCATACAATTATGTACAATGCTCAACTCGATTAGATTTACACGCGACGCGCGCACCCTCGTTCGTCGCCCGTGTGTCGGCCAAGCCGCGAACAAGGAACAAGCCAGCGCGTGGGCACGCCCGTTTAGGGCGAGTTGGCGTCCGCGAAGACAACCCCGGCGCTGAACATGACACTGGAAGCCAGTCGTTGATTGTCATTGCCCGCAATAAGAAGTGTTTTAACAGGGTTAGATGGTCAGCTGCGCTCCCGGGTGTCAGTGTACGTCACCCCGGTAAACACTCCTCGATGATACGGCTATCTCTGGCATGTAAATTGGGTGCACGAACCTCCGAGTATGGTTTGATTGCAAAGAAAGTTCTCGCGAGCTATTTTGACAAGTTGACCTTGGCGCTCTCGACTTCAAGTGACAGGGATTGTTTACGCGTGTGTTCGCGCTTATAGCGCGTTATATGCGCGAATATCCTGTTTTCTCGGGTATATAAACCACTAGGGGAATGGCTTGTTCGACATCGGACCAGTCGACAACTCCCCAGTTCTCTCCCGGCACCGTTCTCTCGCTTGCTTCACCATGCAACTCCAATCCCGTCTCGCTCGTCTTGTTGCTTTTGCTTTCGTGCTCCTGTCGTTTAGCATGCTGGTGTGCGCTGCCCCCGCCCCCACCGTTGCACCTGCAGACAACGACTCGGTCGCTCGCGGTGGTTGCGGGATTGGCTGCAACACGGGAAACCAGGTCGTAGCCATTCTCGTCAAATTGTTAGCTGATATCAAGCTCAAGCTCGCCTTGCTCGGTGCGTGTCTCGTATAGCCTGCCTCTACACTACTAAACTCCTCGATGTAGATGGGTGCTACAACGACGGAACTGACCCCTCCGGCATCATCGCCGACATTGCTGCTCTCATCAATGCTGCGGTCGTGCTGATTCTCGCCTTGCCCAAGGACCTCTTGGGGCTCTTGAACGGCAAAATCTTGGTTATCGTCAACCTCTGCGTGTCCATTGTTATCGTACGTACGCTCTTTTCATGTTTTCATCCTTGTGTTCAACGCGTTTCTGGATCTAG
>WSTG01001011.1:0-10375 GCA_019616325.1 Ceratobasidium sp. 394
CCCAATAAATACGAAATAAATACATAGACATCACAGACAGTAAAACAGAACAGCGAGCCACCGTTAGCCACTAGATCAGAGAACTAGCGGGTCATAACATTATAAGGCTAACTTCACCCTAACCCATGGCTCACCACAGCAATAACAGAAAGGAAAGCGAAACAGACTCTGCGATCCATAGACACACAGGAAACTATGTCACAGCAGCAACCAACAGTACGTTACTCAACTCACTTGGCGAGTCGGGCAGTGTCGCGGGCTTCCCAGCAGGAAGCCCCGCCACCAGAAACCCAGCACAAAGCTCCGCCACTAGAAGTGGATTTGACAGACCTCGACACCACCCACTTCAACATGCCAGGTACCATGCCGGAACCGCCGCTAGTCCAACCTATTCCCCAACGCCACTCTTCCATCATTCTAAATCAACCGCCACCACCACCAGTGGCGGGCGGAGAAGCAATCACAGACACCTCCATCCAGGAGGTTGATGATATAACCCGCACAATGGTAGAACAAGCTAAAAGAATGAACACCAGACCACCAACCCCAGCAGAAGCCCTCAGAACCGGAAGCGGAGTGAGGCTAGTGCAACCACAAGCCCCTAATCCAGTCCTACTAATTGCTGAACCCTTTAGGGACAGTCTTCTGACCCTCCAGAAGGCTACCCTCACTGAGATTAGGAAGAGCACTGAACCCACCATCCGACTGGAAGGGGTCATTACCGGAATGATACAGACTTTACAGGAGGCCTGAGACTCCGCGGTTGGTACCCAAAATAATACATATCATCTGGGTATGGAAGTTAAAAAACAACGAGCAACATCTGAAGCCATCGGTGAGACCATTAAAGAAATAAACAAGGCCTTAGTTGCACAAAGCCAAAGTCTAGTGAATATGGGAACCACGATAGTGACTCTAGACCGACGGCTCACTGAGATAAACCAAGCAGTCAAGGATACAGGGGAAATCACCACGGCCATAGAACAACGAGCCACAGACTTAGCAAATGGTATGGACAACCTCGCCAGGGAGCACTGAAGGGAAGCGACCCCGCGGAGAGATAGGGCACCAGCACCCGAGGTTACCACCGGAGAAACTATCTTTAGCAGTGACCCCTTGGGAAGGAAACCCTTTATAAGGGAATCCACGGCTCACCCAGAGGGAGGACCAGGGGACAGCGACCCTGAAGGCAGTGGCGACGAAGGAGACCGGAGAGGGAGGCCAGACAAAAGGAAAGTAAAAGCTAAGGATACCATGATGAACCAGACCACAGCAACAGGAACAGCAATTCCGAAGGAAGCACGCACCAAGAAGCCGGAGGCGTATAACGGAAAGAAGGGAAAGGAAGCGGAAACCTTTATCACTAAGATGGAACTCTACTTCGATGACTACAAAGAAGGAACCTTCGGAGACCGTCGGAAGATGAACCATACGTTACTAAACTTAGCTTTGGGAACCGCAGGTGACTGGGCACAACCGCTTATCAAAGGGTTCCAAGCTAAAGAGGACCATGAGTTCCTACAAGATTGGGAATCGTTTAAAAAGGCATTCCTCGTAAACTTCAGAGACCCCGTTAAGAAGGAGAAGGCCATTTGCGACCTAGGGAAGCTCACACAAGAAAAGAGTGTACAGGCCTACGCTACACAATTCAGGAACCTTGCCCAGGAAGTAGAATGGAACCGCGAAGCCCTAATTGACAGATTAAAAGGAGGACTGAAACCTGACATATGACAGGAGCTACTCAAATTGGAACTATACGGAGTGCTCAAGGGTTCCTCCCTCGAGGAGTGGATAGCAATCGCCTGCCGAACAGACGATATCTTATTTGCTACCAAACGCCTAGTGGGCAAGGCAGGGTCAACCGTCACAACGAAGGCAACCACGCCACCCACGATGACAGGAAAAGCCGACTGTTCTGCATCCCAAAAGGTAAACTCCTTTGAAAAGGTCCCCGACGTGGAGAAGCAGCGACAAAGAAGAGAAGGCTTGTGCCTGAAGTGTGCCAAGCTGGGACACATGATAAAGGATTGCTGAGGAAGCTGGACCAACACTACAAAAGGAAAAACATACGGAAAGACAGGAAAAGAAGTCGTGGAGGAGGAGGGACCGGAACCCGAGTCGGGAAACTAAAAGGGGACGCCAGCACCATGTCTGACACCCCCGAAGACACCGACCCAATGCATGTATTCTACCTCAAGAAATCAAACGGAGAATCGATCATTTATGCATCGGTGGAGGGAATCATGGAACCCGCCAAAACCCTTATCGACTCCGGATCCTCAAGAAACTTCGTCAACACAAGATACGTCGAGGAGAACCAAATAGAAATGGTACCGCTGAAACACAGTAGAGTGGTCATAGCAATCGATGGGAAGGAGATCGAAGAAAGGATCTCCCAGAAAATGACCCTAGAGGTCGAAATAGAAGGAAGAAAATGGCAATGCACTTGCTACGTGATGCCCCTGGGCGGAGTCGAGATCATCTTAGGAAAAGATTGGCTCGAAGAAGCGGATCCTATCATCGGATGGAAGGATCTCTCTATCACTTACCAAGACAAAATCACGGGAAAAACAGCGACGGAAACAACAGAGGAACCAGACATCCCTGAAGAATTCCAGCAATACAGAGACCTCTTCCAGGAAGAGGGCTTCAGCAAAATGCCGGAGCATCGGATATACGATTGCGCTATCAATTTTATCGAAGGGACTGAGCTCCCCAAACTGGCAAAGACATACCCTATGTCCCCGGCGGAATCACGGGCTCTTAAGGAAAATCTAGATAAAGAACTGGAAGATGGGAAAATCAGACCAAGCATGTCCCCCATCGCATCCCCCTGCTTCTATGTAAATAAGGCAGACGGAGGACTGAGGCTGGTAGTGGACTATCGAAAATTGAACGCGATCACCAAACCGGATCAATTCCCGATGCCAATACAAGCAGACCTCGTTGAAAAGCTCAAGGACGCTAAAATATTCACCAAGATGGACATCTGCTGGGGTTTCAACAACATCTGTATCAAAGAAGGAGATGGGTGGAAGACGGCTTTCAGAACCAAGGAAGGGCTGTTTGAGGACCTAGTAATGCCCTTCGGGGTAAAGAACAGGCCTGCGACCTTCCAGCGCTTCATGAACAAAATATTCCACAATTTATTGATGTCTACATGGTAGTATACATGGACAATATCCTAATCTACTCTGATACGGAGGAGGAACATACTGGACATGTTCAGGAGGTCCTCAACCGACTACGGAAACATCACCTGTTCCTGAAGCCCCACAAGTGCAGGTTCTACACTACCCACACTAGCTTTATTGGGATTGTCATTACCCCGGAAGGGATATCTATGGAAAAGGAGAAGGTAAAAGCAGTAGAAGAATGGAAAGAACCTTCTACGGTGGACACGCCGCGCTCACGAGACGTGGTGGAAGAGAGATGAATGCACACTGAGCTATCTACAGATCACATGACTGCTAACACAAGCGCCGAGCCCTCGGACTGCTACCCCCACTACAGGTGCCCCCCCATACAGACAGGTCCGTCCTCGGACTGGTGGATCAGGCAGCATCTAAAAATTAGCCAAGTCAGGCAGGTATCCGAGAGAATAAAATAGGACAACGGGGCAGGTATGGACATATGGACAGGGTATGATTCAAAGAGACTTAGCTCGTAAAATAAACTTGTTAATTATTTGGCTGTGTGGCATCCTCGCGAGCCAACGGGAAGTGGAGCTCCGGGCGTGGCGTGGCCGGTAGGGGCAGAGACGTGGCATTGGTCGGTAGCGTGGCCTGTGGGTCGGTAGTGCGCGCTCGTTGGAGACTGTCAGCGTAAGCTGCAAGTGCCGATCCCGGGCGTGGTATGAACGGGCGGAGGAGTCTTGCATGGGTGGCGGACGAGAAGGACTGGCCGTGGAGGTCTTCGAGTGTATAAGAGTTGAGTGCGCGCGACACGACACGGAGTGGGCCCGACCAACGGGGCACAAGTTTCCGGGCGGCGTTGTGTGTCTCGTCCCATCGTGCATCGTAACGCTGGACTAGGTCTCCCGGGTGGAAGTTGACGGTGCGAACTTTCTTGTCAAACGCGCGCTTTCGCCGGTTGGCATGCTCCAGTGCTCTTGCGTAAGCATCTTGCCTGATCGAATACGTGAGCGCCATATTGACTTCCACCTCTCGCGAGGTGTGGGAATGCAGGAGAGGACTCAGCTGGTTGCGGCGCTCGGCATTGAGCTGGCCCGTGAGGAGTTCTCTCGGGGAGTATTGGAGCGAGGGGAGCACTCGGTCATTCAACTGCGCTACCGCCTTGTTCAACTGCTTGGGCCATGCTGCCGGGGTCGTTGCGGGGTCGTTGTCTTCTTCGGGTGACTCGCCAACCGTCGCAGTGCACAAACGCTTCAGGCAGCCAACGAGTAGCTTGATGGTCCCTTCCGCCAGCCCGTTTGTCCATGGCGCATACGGCGGAGTCGTGATCGGTTGTACTCCGCGTGCCGCTGCCCAGTCGCGGACTTCGTCGCAATCGAAGTGAGACCCGCCGTCGGCCATAAACGATTTTGGCGTGAGCAGGATGTCGGACACCTTGGACAGGCATTCGACCGTGAACTTGCCCGTTCCTGGCCCGCGCAATGGGAACGCGAACATGAACCGGCTGTACACATCAACGAGCACCAGCACGGTCTTAAATCCGCCGTGGCCCACCGGTAGGGATAGGTAGTCGCCTACGAGTAAGTCGAACGGGCGCGCGCGAGTGATGGGCTGCATCTGTGCCGAGAGGAGCCTAGGTCCGAAATTTTTGCATCGCGGGCAGGTTGACACTGCCTCGATCACGTCGCGGCGCAGCTCGGGCCAGAAGTATTGCTGTTGCAGCGCTAGGATCGTCATATCGCGCCCGAAGTGACCGCCTGCAGAATGGACCGCCAGAGCCAGACTTTTAGTCTCACTTGAAGGAATGCACTCAACTCGGGTGCCCAGTTTGGTCGGCTTGCCCTGTACGAGCCAAAGCTTTCCCCCTTCTACCATGAATCCCTCGGCTCTGTGTGCTCGGCGCTTCCTCGCGCGTTCTTCCTCGGGTGACGTTGTCTCGTCCATAGCGCCGGTGTCAAAGAGTAGGTGCAGCAGGATGTCGGAGAAGAACGGGTCCGAGGCGAATCGTTGGACAAGCTTTGCGGTTGCCGGGTCATAGACAAGGTGGTAGACATCGTTGATGAGGCCTTTTGCCAACTCCCAGCCTGGATCCACCGACTCGTCTATTCCTGGGGCGGTGCGGTCATCTGGTCTTGTCTCGTACATTCGGGATAGCGCGTCACACACCCGGTTCTCTGCTCCTGGTTTGTGGCGTACAGCCGTGATGTTCCGGGCTATGATCGATTCACGCCACCTCTCATGCGTGGAGTTCAGTTTGTTGTTCCCCAACAGATCGGCGAGTGCTTTGCAGTCCGTCTCGAGCTCAATCGGTTGGCCGAAGATTATGTTGTCAAACTCGTCGAGCGCGAATTTCAGGGCTGCAAATTCAAGGAGGAAAGGTATGTACCTCTCCTCTGTGCGTCAGGTGCGTTTTGAGGCGAATGCGATCGGGTACATCACCTTTCGAGTAACCCCCGCGTTGTCCGTGACTTCCCATTCCTGAGAGAGCACCGCCCCGAAGCCGTACTTTGAGCCGTCAGTGGTGACAATAAACGGGCGCCCATCGTAAACTGGGGCTCGAGTGACGGTGTCGCCGGTGAGGGTGGTCTTGAGAATGCCGAACGCCCTTCTTGCCTCTTCCGAGAGCGTGATCCGCGTATCCTTCAGCGCTCTTCGGTACTCTTGCTTGCCCGCTGGCGTACCAACTTGAGGAGGTCGGATGTCGCGCGTGAGGTCCGATAACGGCTGTGCAATGCGGGCATAGTCTCTGATTTTTGACCTATATGACCCTACGCACCCGAGGAAACTCATCACCTCCAGCGCCGTTTTTGGTTCTGGCCACTCGAGGATTGCGTGCACTTTAGAGAGATCGGGACGAACACCTTCGGGAGAGCAACGGGCACCGGCGAATCGCGCCTCTGACATGAATAGGACGGTTTTAGCTGGGGAGAGCGACAGGCCGTGGGCTCGACACTTAGCGAATATAGTACGTAGGTTGCCCAGCCCAAGATCAAACTCGTCGCAGGCGGTTGCAACGTCGTCCATCCAGACCTCCAGCACTGTGCCGATTAGGTCGTGGAATGCTGCAGCGACCATCTTGCAAAAGGTTGTCAGTGCACCCGTGAGGCCGAACGGCATACGTAGGTATACGTAATAGCCTCGCCCATCCATGTGGAATCCTGTGTATGGGACACTGTCTGGGGCCATGGGGATGGCGTTGAACCCAGCCAGAAAGTCCATAACGGATATCCACCGGTGGTTTGCGACTTTCCGTTGCATCGACGGGAGGTCTCCCATCGGGAATGGTCTGAGCTGGGTGACCTTGTTAACCGCAGCAAAATTGTGAACAAGACGGTACTTAGTTTCGTTCTTCTCTCCCAAGCTCTCCGGTCCTTCCACCTCGACGTCTGGCCACATGACTGGTAGACCGTATAGCTCGCACTGTTCATTCGCCATTCGACGGAGCGCTGCTAGGCTGGGCAGCTCGGACCCCCCCGGTTTCGGGACAATGTTTGTTGGGGATACCGCCGCAACCTGGTCTTGCGGGACTTTGGCTATGATCTTCGCGCGCTCCATGTCGTCGAGGGTCTTGTACAGCCACTGCCGTTGCGGGTCTGTGAGGCACTTCTGCCCTACTCGGCGAGGGAAATTCGTGCCTTCAGGTACATCGAGCTTCAACTCGGTGAAATCTATTGGCAGAACCTCCGACAGTGAAAGCGCGAACACATCAGCATATTCACTCACCAAATCCATGATCTTCTTCCTCTGCTCTGGGTTGAGGTCATCCCCGATCGTGACCTTGCGCAGGATTTCTGCCACTCTGTCTGGTCGGAATGGGTCCTGAACGCGCTCTGAGAAAGGTATAGGGGGGACTTCTACTCGCCGTTGTGCGGATGGGTGGCGGTCTTCTCGTTCGCTCTCTAACATCTGGATGTCCTCCGGTCCCTTCGCCCGCTGGATTGCTCTCGCTGCACGCTGGAGTATCTGGTCGATCCAGTTGATCTTCGTATCCTGCTCACACATTTCCGTCAGCAATATCTCTCGCTGCGTCATCTCCTCGCGCTCCTGGCTTGCTAGCCGCCACATCCTTTCCAGGAACTCATCCTCCGTCTCCTCCGCCTCTCGTTCTAGCACGCTCTCCCCATCGCGAACCATTTCCACTGACTCAACCATCCTTCTGTCCTCTAGCTCACACTCCATCTCCATTCCTGTCCACCGCTCCAGCTTTTCCAACAAGTCACTGCTCACCCAAAATGGGTTGTCCGACCGCTGCTCGTCCTCAGGTTCTTCCCCTCGAAGCCGTCTACTCCTCCGAATTGGAACGGGCTCACCGGTACGTGCTTCTGGCTCCTTCACTGGTGTGACTCTAACCTCCGGTTCCTCCTGCTGCTTATCTTGGTCAGATGGCTGAGTCAGGGGTGGTGGTACCATATCAGTGGGGTCTTCGGTTGAGGTCGGGTCCGATAGAGGGTGTTCGTTGCGGAGCTCAATCGGGCCGTCTTGTCCACTGATGAGTAGTGTGTCGCCCACGAAAACTTGCGCTGCACCCGCCGTCCTCAACCATGGCTTCCCGAGCAGGAGATCGTAATTGCCTTGGGAGTCCAGCACCTCGAACTCGATGTGGTGCCACTGGCCCCCGACTCCCACGAACGCTTGGCCGCGACCTATGGAACGAGTGCATGAGCCATTCGCCATGCGACAGACAATAGGTGACTTAGCTAGTTCTCCCAGCTCCGCCTGCACAGTGCCCCAGTATGTGCGGTCCATGACGCACAGCATCGCGCCACCATCCACTGTAACTCGAGCATCGAGCACACGTTCGGTGTCGGTGCTGCGCGCCACTTGCGCCCATACCCGGAACGGGTTGTCTTTGTATTTATTTTGGTCAAAAATTTCGTAGAGGTCTACGACCTCAGGAGCCGGGCAAAGAGAAGATTCGTTATCATTTAATGCAGGCGCAAGGCTCACATCGGGAGAAAAGGAAATGGTCCCAGATAAATTTGTCAAACTCAAATGTCCCAGCCCCGGCGTGCACTCCTCCGGGGCCTCACACACAAGGGGGTCAGCGAGCGAGCCACCTCCGCTCACTGACCCTCCTCGTTTTCCGACACGTAATAGTCTGTCTGCTCGCCCTCGTCCTCTTCCTCCAACTGCGCCGTATCACGCACGAAG
The DNA here is from genome assembly GCA_019616325.1 of Ceratobasidium sp. 394. Lineage (NCBI taxonomy): Eukaryota > Fungi > Basidiomycota > Agaricomycetes > Cantharellales > Ceratobasidiaceae > Ceratobasidium > Ceratobasidium sp. 394. The sequence goes on from WSTG01001011.1 coordinate 8,286, forward strand.
CGCGAGGCGGGCGTCGGGGTGTTCGGATCGGTGCCCGCGCGAGTCTGGAACTTGAGAGAGCGAAGGATCGCCCCTCGCATAGAACGTTCCTCCTCGCTGAGCCACTGGCTGGGGTCTTTGCATTGTACGGTGGTGTGCGCTCCCTTGCCACACTTGACACAAATGTCCCGGGTCTGCTCGAAGGTACCCGGCGACAGTGGGTATGGCTTCATCAGCGATGGCGTGGCTCCTTCCCCGTACTTGGCCTCGAACGCGTTGACCTTGCCAAGGTAGACGGCACGCTCCTCCGGGGTGTTCTCCGCCACGAGTGGAGGGAAGGGATCGCGGAGGGTGCGGGGTCGGGGCGTCTGCGGGGTGGGAGGTGGTGCCGGCGGGGTCTGGGCCATGTGCGGGGGAAACTGCCTGCTTGCTTGTCTGTGGGCTGGCGTCTGGGGCGGCGGGATCAGCTCGAACGAGACTGAGGAGCGGGGCGGCTGCCGTGCGGCTGCAAAAGCGGGGGCTGGAATGGGCGGCTGCGGTTGGGGCGGAACAGGGGCTGTGGTGGCCTGCGAGGATGGCCGGCGTAGGCTGCTGGGGAACGGAGAGGCGGCAGGGGTTGGCACTCGCGCTGGGGTAAGCGTCTCCTGTGGGGGGGCAACACTGAGACCCTGCATCGAGGCAACCGCCAGGTCCAGCCAATATCCATCGTAAATTTCTCACGAAGAGAGCTCGCCTATGTCTTTGCACAGACCCTCGAAATCTCCACCGTACCGGGCCTTCTTTGGCAGCATGGCGACCATCCACGGCGGTATCGCCCGCTTGAGCGTCTGGTGGACTAGGTCTGCGTCCGAGCTGCCACAGTCCCAGCCCCACGAGAGGTGCTGTTTGGCCCACGATTCGTGCGGTTTTGTGACCACGCTCTCGTCGATAAGTTCGGCTAGGATGTTCTCGACTTTGAGGACACTGATGTCCCACCGGCTACGCTTGAGCTCGGCCAACGCGTACGGGTCCCGCTTGGGTGTCGGCCAGCGGGCTTCGATGTGTGGGAGCAGCTTCGACCAGTCCTTTGCGTCTGCAGTCCCGGGTGCTCCTGAGGCTTTTAGCGTGTCGAGCCAGTCGTAAGCCACACCCTTGAACACAAGGTGGTCGGCCCAGAGTTGCGCGCGTTCTGCGTCCGTGACGTCGCGGGTTGCGATGGTAAAAGCGTGTCGCCACTCGACTTCTCGCATGGGCACCAAGTCGTCGTTGAACAGGGGTAGGTTGCGGAGACTGGCCCGCGTGTTGCGTAAGTCCTTGTTCCCGGACATGGCCGGTGCCTTCTTGGCGGTTGTCTGGGAGACGGTCACGGCGGGTGTCTGGGAGGATGGTGGTGGGACTAGGGTTCGGGCTAGGCTGTGTATGTCTGCGGTGGATGGCCTTGGCGGGTCCGAGTATGTGGCTAGACGTCTGGTGCGGGTGGGGGGTGTGGGTGTGACAGGGAAATGGAACGGCTGAGGTGGTGCGTCGGGATGTGGGCTCGGGAACAGGACTCCTGGAGCAAGTTCGGCCTCTGGGATGGCGGGGCTCGAGTCACGGCTGAGCTCGAGGACGACCGAGGAGAGACTGGGCGAGTCCGAGTCCGAAACTGCGGGTGGATGCGAAATAGAAGGCCCCGCGAGAGAGACGGGTGTTGGAAATGAGCCCGGGAAGGCGCTGGCGGTGGTGCGAGGGAGGAAACGACCCTTGTCGTCCCGGGGTTGGGCTGGCTTGTTCCGCTTCAACGTCGTGGGAGACTAGGCGCGAGGTGGAGCCGTCAGCGGTGGGACCCGAGGCTATATACGGGGCCTATGTGAAAAAAAAAAAAAAAAACGCGCGAAGAGCGTGAAAAAAAATGTGTGGGCCGCGTGTGTTGGACCCTCGATTATGAGGCAATGGGAATCACGCGTATGCAGCGCAGGCTCGATGCGAGTCGAGCTCTGTAGTGTGGTACTGGTCACCACGGTCGTCACCACGGTGGACACGCCGCGCTCACGAGACGTGGTGGAAGAGAGATGAATGCACACTGAGCTATCTACAGATCACATGACTGCTAACACAAGCGCCGAGCCCTCGGACTGCTACCCCCACTACAA
>WSTG01001012.1:0-12111 GCA_019616325.1 Ceratobasidium sp. 394
CTTTTCCTTTGTTCTGCACGTTGTTCCCCAAGGACTATAAGTTGAGGGAGGAAGCATTCTACGAATCCACCCACACCGCCCGTTGCCTATTTCGGGTCGATACCAGCATGTTTTCCACCCATACCCCACCTGTCATGCCGCATTTTCTGTATCAGTCAAACTAGCTCGTGTCTTGGGACTATTCGGTTTTGCACGCTTAACAGCACCAACGCTTTTTTTCAACGTTCCGGCTGAGCTCTCAAGCAAATAACATCACATCATCAATGCCCCAACAAATCCCGACACCCGCCCGAACTCCCGTAAATTGGCCTTAATTTAGAATGACTCAAAGCTGCTACCCGTACTGTGCATTGCATAGCGTACAACGGCGGCGGCGGCTGGGCATTTCATTCTTCAAGTGCTAAAGTGTGATATGCTGAGTGAGATCAGAGGGCGCGCAATGTTTGTAGCAAGTTCTTTACCCGGATTATGTCATCTTACCCGGCTGTCCGGCACCTCGGTAAACCTCTGCCCTCTTACCACCAGGCAAGCCACCCTTGTCAGACCTGCCATCCAGCGCATTTAAACCTGTCCTTCTGGTCGCCAACTTGATGCACACAACTTGTCACCTACCCCATATTCATTCTCTCTGTTTACTGTACCTCTTATAAGCAGTCAGTGCAGGCAGCTCACATCCATACTATCGATGTCGAGTTGGATCTCCATCTCCGGACTCGTCAAAAACGTCGCTAATCTCTGGCTCGACGCTACTACAAGCCCGGGAGATGTCGACGTTATGCTAGAAGAGGTTCGGGCCACCTTGAAATCCACGAAAGCGCTAGTCGAAAGTCATAAGACATTGCTCGCCTCGGAGGACTATGCGACACTCGTAGCGAAACATCGCAGGTGGGTGAATTCAATATCTTTAAACTATACCGTGAATTTATTCATTGAATTGCGTACTAATCGTAGCTTCGAGTTGGATATGATGCAGGAGATGCAACCGAAACCACGTCGTAACAAAATCTCTCGTCGAGCTCGAGTTGCTGCCCTGCGCAAAATGATAGATAAATACAAACGTGAAGCCGTTGTAAGTAGCCCGCTTCTCGCTCCTAACCGGATGGCTAATTCTCGCATGCTTGTTGCTGATGGTTTAGTTGTTCACCCAACGGGCCACGAAACACACCACCACCGCTTCCCCGTTTGAAGACCCATCTCCAGCCTCGCCTCTGGAAACCCAATTGACCCAGATATCGTCCAGTCGATTGACAGGTTTTCAATCTTTTATGTGAGTCGCTACCACGTGTCCCTCTTTTGACGGCCTACGCACCTACTTGATGTCCAGTTTGACGATATACCATGCGATTAGAGCGCGCTTCCCGGTAGAGATTTGGCTCATGAATCTCCGGAGATGGGCTAATAGGGCGGGTGGGGGGCGAACCCTCACACAGTTTGTCTTCCGATGGTAGGGTATGGGTTATCGGTTCCTCATTCGTCTACTTGTCTACATCTAGTCCAGTTATATGCATTCGACCGACGTTTAAGAATTTAGGAGTGCAGAGAGCCTGCGTTTCCCTGTCGATTTAGGTTAGCTATTTTCAATCGGTGTACACGTATTCAGCTGGAGGTCAGATACCACCTGATGCGAGAGGATGAGAAATAACCGCCGAATCTAACTCTGCTGAATGCCAAAATATTTAGTAGAGCTCGTGCCATTACGTAGGGTGTTACAAATATGCGAGTGCCTCGTTCGCCACACGACCGGCCTCCAGATGCCTGAGCCACGAGCCACTTGGCCAGGCACAGCTTGTATGCGCCACGTGACCGAATGGGTGCACGTATCTTCGTCCTCAATCATGGGTTGTGGCTCGTAGAACAACGGTGAATTTAGCATATTAGGTAGTCTAGAATAAATATGCCCTTCATATGCCCGCTTACGGAAGCCTTCGGTTAGACGCATTGGCTAGTGCAAAAGAAAGGCACAGCACAAACGGCGTAGTGTATCCTGCCCGCTTCCCCGCGAGCTTTGCTATATGTGAGCATTTCGATTAAAATACTGGCAAGTACTAATGGGGCACTGTGAACTACACACACATGTTCCTCCCCCTGCTAGGCACATGCGAGGCTCTCATTCTCTCCGGAGGCGCAGGAAACGGCGCTTTCATTCTGGCTTTCTATCATCGGACTTGTCTACTATCTAGAACCTTCATGCTCCTCTAAGATTTGCCTAAATATGAAGGTGGCAACTTAATTCGATTGAACGAGGCCGGGTCACAACCTGTGGCCACCGCCCAAAAAGGCAAGAATCATGCAACCATGCGGGAGGTCTACGCACAGCGTCCCGGCCTTTTCTACGTCCACAATGTTGCCACCCAACCCGCAATATGAACGAGCTGTCGAGCGCGGGACGTCGTCTGAGCGTAGAGCACAGGCTAGCCCGGTAGTTGAGCTACTATATACTCGCTTGCACGTCTCATGATCAGCAGAACCCAACTTTCTTCGCTAACGCCTATGGCGGACTCGAGGGAAATCAATGCTTCCCCAACCAACGCAGCCACCCTCGCGGAGTACGACCAGCATTATAGGCCGTACAACGTTCCGCCAGAGAGAGATGTTGATACTATGCTGAAGCGTGTCGAAGAGGTTCTACAGCACGTGGACCGAGTACTCGAGCACAACTCGGCTCTCTTTAGCCCCACGGATTATGCCGCATTAACAAGCAAACATCGGAGGTGAGGGCGTATGCTCCCTCGTATGTCTTAACATTATAGAACTCGGGTTTTGGATAGTTACCTAGCGGAACTGGCCGAGGAGAAGCAATTGCGTCAAACTTCAATCGATGATGTTGTTGCCCGGAGCCCTATTTTGTCTGTGCTTTATGCTATAAAGGAGCGCGGACTTGATCGTGCGGTTGCCTTGCTCAGAAACGTGGAATTATTTCAGACCGAAATTCTTGTGAGTAGTTCCCTTCGTATCAGCCGTTGGTACATTCAACGATGTTCTATATTTGCTCAGGCCGCAATTCAACCATCTCCCTGCCGAACTACCTGTGCAGTCATGGACCAACCGGCGAGTCTACCAGAACCATCAGATTATTTGAACCTTCAGCCGAATGAAATCGTCGGCCTACAGCCTCTGGGAGGTCCGTACCCGGTTTCGTGTAGACCAAGCGAATTTCTAAAAACATTTGAACTTTGGCAGACCAAAAGTTCCTTGCCGCCACTCATTCTCAACAACTCACCCCGGCCGCTGGTTCCGAATCCAGTACGACAGGCCCTTCGACGGCCACTCCTAGTGGATATCGCCGCAAAATAATTTACGAAAACGCTGGACGCAGGGTTGAGGTCGTAGGTGAGTGGCTCTCTGTTAGACGACTGGAATTTGGAATAAACAATATTGTGCACAAGATGCTGCGTTTCGTCCGACTCTTCTGGACCCCGATGGACAGAACCAAGAAATGGGTAGGCGCAACTCTTACCGAGCTACTGAGCGACTAACTTATTACCAGACATATGCTAGGCGGAAGTTCATTGTCTACCATGTCTGAAATTGCCCGGAAGTGGATGGTTCATGAGCCGGGAGCTGGGGTCTAATGCCCCGTTTCCTTTCGTTCGAAGATGTTTTCTGGACAGGCGCCATATATCTGATAGTCTTATCTCACAGCGAATCCCAGTACACAAGATTCTCGAATTTAACTGTTGTAGTGGCTCGCACGTTGAATGTGGATCGGGAAGGCTTGTCGACCAAGGGAGATAAAGCCATAGTGGTCATAATAACAACGCGCATGCAAAAAACACACAATAAATCGGTGCAGTGCGCAACATTTATATCCAGGGTGAACCTGCCTAAAGCGAGCCCAAGAAGAACACCTTACCGAAACTCACCAATGCGGAACGCTGTACGTAAGAGGAGCCACGAAACAACGAGGAGGTCTGCAATGATACAGAAAACATACAGTATGTTGCAACAAGGTTTTGTGGTTATGACAACCTGAAACAAGTTGTGGTAGACCAAACAACATCAGGGTGTTTGTGTTCGTATGCACGCATCCGTTTGTATCCGGGCGCGTGCCCGATGAAGCACTTCGATTGGATGCCCTTTGTTTATGACTACTACATCTATACACCATTATGTCGCTTGACTACTTGAACCTTTCCCAAGGTACACAAAACATCTAGATGCTCCCACACCTGTGAGTATGCCCTCTAGTATCTAGCTCGTCATCCGCTGATACCGTCGCCCAAGCAAATCGCCTTCCAACCAGCTTGCTACGCGGGACTGGATCAATACTGGTCGGGTGGCTCCAAATATAGCCACCCGTTTGTACTACAATCACCCCGATAGGCCTCTCCAATCTAGATATGTCGCCACGCTACTCAAGCAAGCCGAGGATTCTTTGAACAGTACCAAAGTCCTATTCGAGAGCTATCGGCCCTTGCTCGCCCCTTGGGACTATGCAAAATTTGTCGCAATACATCGGACGTGAGTTCACCTTCATGTCGCTTACGGGGAACTTGGCTGATTTCTTTATGTATAGCTATCTTTTGGAAGTGGCCGAGGAGAAGCAACAACCCAGAGACCAAGGCGGTTGGCTGAGCAGCGTGCTTTCCGTATTATGGACACTCCCGGAACCGGGCACTGATCGTGCATTGGCGCTGCTTGAGAATGTAAACGCGTACCGCGATGAGGTTTTTGTGAGCGCCTTTGTTCGGTTATTTGTTATTTGGGTGTATCTCATTCGTGCACTTTCGTCCAGTCCGCAACGCACCGAGCCACACTTGAAATCACACCTACCTCTCCAGCGGGGCCAACCAGACTGCAACAGCACTCCATCTCTACCAGTGCGAATCTCAAACCAGTTTCATTCGGTCCGCCACAATCTAGTAATTCCCTCGTTCGCTCTGAACATGAGACCACGTCTTCGGTGCGCAAAATAAATACCTCTTTCGTAATAGCACAACTTGTGGCTGACCTGGGTACAAAGTCTTCGACAAACTCAACCCTGGCCAGCACAACCTATACCCTCTCCAGCTTTGGTACCAATTCCGCCAACTCCACCAACTCCAGCTATACCAGCTATACCAGCTATACCAGCTATACCAATCACACCAGCTATACTAGTCGCAGCAGTGAAGCCGTCTGTGCCAATCCGAGTTCCCCTTCAGTTTCCAAAACTGCGGTAAAGGCCCAAAAAACGGTTACTTTTGAAGGCACGTATCCAATATTTCGCATCCAGCGATGCCCTTAACCTGTTGATAGACCAAGGATATCTGGTTACCATCACAGATTATGAAGACGATGCTCCACCACCCAACCCAGCGGCTGGTTCGGTAGATCTTTCGTCGCAGCCTCAGGACGAGTTCCGGTGTATGGTCACACTTGGAGACTCCGATCGCGAAATATCTCTAATAGGTAAATACTTTCTCCTGAAGTCATAATCAAATGGCGGATTGAACGGCTTTACATACAAGATCCTCGACTGTACTCCTTGAAACCCGGCGGATCTCAGCAAGAAGAGGGTGAGTCTCCTTCAGTTGGACGAATTCGACACCATCAGCTAATGGTGAAGCGTCTCGCCAGCCGAGACTTCGATACTTGCCATGGCCGATATCGCACAAAAATGGGTTGCTCAGCCAGAACCTGGAGTGTGAGTACATGAAACACTCCCAGCGCTAGGCGCTACTAACTGTTATGATTTCCACTTCCAGGTTGCAAGAATGCCGTGTAGTTGAGGGGCCGGCGGGACCGTCTCCAGCTGCTGCGCTTCGGAAATTCCAAGATAAAGACGAGGATGCTTGAAGACTCTGGATGACTTGCTCTATGACCACGTTGTTTGTATACCACAAGATTTATTGTATTTATAGCCCACATTTATAGATCCTTTCCTGAATTCTGCATGGCTGGGTGCGAGCGACGTAAACTCAGAAGGCACGTGAACAGGTGCGTTTCCGCGAGCGTGAAATGAATCGGCCGTTCTGTCTCAGCCGTATTTACTTGGGGGCGACAAAGTCCGAAACTCGCTCTAAGAGCCCTCGTCAGATTCTGGGAGACTCGACTATCCTTGGTTGCAAGGCTGATGGCAGGCACGCGCGGGGTGTCCACATGCGTGTTGTGAATACATCTGAGCTGGACGACATGAATAAGCATTGTTTGAGTATACTATAAGTGCAATTAGACCCGTGATATGGTAATTTATACATCCTACAAACGCATAAAGAAACACCCATATATGCATAATAAATTACCCAAGACGGTCTCTACCGAAAAGGAGCCAATTTATGCAGCCCCCATGTCCTCCTCCAGCTGCTTTTGGTGCGCCCTCTGGTCTTGTCGCCTCATCAAGATAATGAACAACGGGATTGTCACACAGCTGAGCGCACACCAGCCCAGGATCACACCAGCATTCAGACCTAGGTGATCCTTGTTGTTGTTGCTGCGATAGAAAAGGGTAAGCCACCGAGTCTTAAACATGCGGGGATGGATATTCACAAGATCGGGAAGGCGCGGCCGTACTGGTAGAATCACGAGAGTAGATCAAATGGCATTGTGGCCACCGAGATATTGACGATGATAAATGGGAGCAAGAAGAACGTCATAAACCTCGGCGTCAAGATAGTGATCATCGCCTTGGTCGCCAGCCCAAGCGCAGCCATGCCCATATAAGTGTAGGCAAAGTAGTGAAAGAATCCACCAGCGTAGGTGGATCTGGCTCCAAACGAAGCATGGAATGGGAGCGAGACCATAGCAAAGGCGAGTAAAAGGGGAAAGTAGAGGCCGAGGGGGACGAGGATGCGGAGCTAGAGATAGGAGCGGAGCTTTAGGAATAGCCCAAGGGTACCACGAGCAGCGCCGTTTGTCATTGTCTATGATCTAATGTTAATGCATGCGCAGTTAAACTTAAACTGAGCGCGTACCATGATAAACGCAAAAATGCAGAGGTAAATCTGTCCTACAAGCGTGATCGCCGCGGCGACCGGCGCACTGTGATTGAACTCTCCATCAGTCTCCGGTTACATATTATCAAGTATTTGCTACCCACTTGTATGGTCCCAAATTCTCTAGTCCACCACACTCTGTTCAACGTCCGAGGCGCAGAAGCTAGAGCCTGCAGCGCACCCGTATTTCCGGAGATAGAGCTCAGATAGGCAGCCGCGGACTTGGCATTGTATTGTTGTAGGATCTGTATTCAGAAAAAATATCTTAGTCTCGACCGCAGTCAGCCTCTGAGGAGCGGAACAAACCTGAGTTAGAACCGCAGCCGTAAGAGGGTTCACATATGTACTAGTGGCCTGTTCGTTTCGCGCCTGAGCATAGTAGAACGTGATCGCTGAGTTTGGGTCGTAAGAGTCGCCGGAAGCACGTGCGGTCGCGAGTCGCGCGGACGCATTTGCGTTGATTAGAAGAAGCGGTTAGACAAGATAGGACCAAGCTATAATTTTGGCGTACCAACTACGGCGCCCCACGCCTGCTCGTCAACAATAGCAGCACCAACGTCGCCGACCTCGTTGGCAGGAATATGGACCCAACCAAGGTGTTGTTTAGTTCCGCTCTAAACAAATATGTAAGTCGAGAAACCAGAAAGAAACGCAATAATACACACTTGAGTAGTAACCATGAGCCCTTGGACGACTGCTTGACTAATCTCTCCTTCATCTCGGTCAATAATCCAAGCCTTCAGAGACGGCGCATGTGTGCCAGTGTGTGCCAAAGAACCCCTACAACGAATGAGTTAACTTCATACAGCATGCGACATTGCCCAAATACTTACCAGTAGACGAGAAGGCAAGTCCACATGATGATAATCGTAAGCACAAGTGTCATCCCCATAATGTTGATATACACCTTGCGCAAATGCGCGATTTTCGGGTCAAATACTGGGAAATCAAACAAATCAATAAGATATTGGATACATTTTGTTGGACGAAATACTTACCTGTATGGGTAAACTTCTCGGGAGCCGGTAACCTTGCACCAGGACCTTCAGCGGGTCGTAAGACGTCCGTGTTGTCGGCTTCCTTTTCTGCTTGCGCTTAAGCAATAGCATCACGTGACACGGGGGTGTTCGTTTTCGAGAGTGCATGAGAAACGGCTTGAGGCGAGCTCAAGAGGTCGACGTGAAGAGTGGAAGTAGAAGATCGTGCGGTAGACATAGTATGATGTTGTCTAGCGTGAGGAAATTGAGTGGCATCGATCTCCGAGGTGCGGTCTTATAGGCAGGAGGAAACCGCATGAAGTGCGGGGTTGTTTGCAGAGTACCATCAATGGCCCAGCAGGAGCGGGAATGAATGGTAATCCCGATAAACAAGCCCGCCCGGTGTCATAGGTGTGGGCTAGCCCGTGTCTGTGACTACGTATGTGTTGAAAGTTGCAGCCTCGACGCCGGACCAAGGCCTTGACATGCCCGTGAAGTGTGATACGACATCTCTACACTACCATACGAGCGGATCTCAACAAGAGCACCCGGGCAAGATTCCATAAGTCGAATGTTAGGACACTATGCATGTTGACAGGGAGGTGGTTGTCGTCTAGAAGAACTGCCAGCGCTAAGTGAGCCGGGGGCTCTGCTTCCGAGATGTGGCGTGAGAGTTGCCACGTGATCATCCTTCAGATGTTCGGGCTAATTACACTATTGACTGCTACGAGTCTCCAACGCTAAGAATCGATTAACAGAGAGGTCGAGTGTACATTAAGACGTAATGCCCAACGCACTTTGTTGGTATGATACAAGAGAATGCCAAAACCACCTCCATTTAAGGCATTTAGAAGCTTACAAGCGTCTTTTTTCCATTCATTATCAAGTTATGCCCCACATCTGACTCACGTATGCATTCCCACTCGCGGTGGCCACGGTAATTTTCCTAGTTTCGCTTCACCTCAACAACCGCCATAATTTTGTTTGTCTAACACATCAATTGAGCTATTAATGTTTAAATATATTGACTCCGTGTCTCATAGACAGAACACAGCTGGATTTCGTAGTCCATGATCAACCCGAAGTGTTCCTGTAAGCGACCGCTACACATATGCAATACCACACTGCCAGTCTTTAGTTACCCATGTAAGAAGGAAATTATGTATGAAGATTATAGGTTACAATCTGTGAGGAATACTTTGGGTAGTATCTTATCTGGTTAGTCGCACTCTAAGCGTAGGCCTACTTATTTAGACGCGTCGAATCAATGTACCGCCTTATTGGATAGGTAACCTCTTTGGGAGTTGAGGAATATCTTCATCCGCTTCAGTACAAGTGAAGATATTTTCTTGTCGGGTTGCCCTCGAAGCGGACAGTCGTAAAGTTTTGTAGCCATATAAACCCAATCAGCGCCCGAACGGTGCGAAAGATGACCCTTGTGATGGGTGAGCAGCAAGCACAAACACTTATCACTGGCGCTTGATCCGCACTGCCACTTGGGCACGCTGCAATCCAGCCACCATACCATGTCGGAATCGCTTACATCTTGCGCAAACGCACATAATGCTTCCGGTCAAGAATCCGATATCTATCGTACCAAATGTCGTCTACCGGCCGAGATTTGTAGTTTAATTCTCTCTCACGCTTCTCGACAATCTCTAGTGGCCACCACTCGTGTGTCTCGTCTCCTGTTCGACTCGACTATCCCATACCTTTGGCGCACTGTCAATATCGAAAGCGTTCTTGCACTTTTCCCTGGCTTCTTTCAGCAGAACTCACCAGACGCTGGGTCTTTCGAGGTAAGTTATGATCCGTTGGTATACAGGTATTGTATATCGTAATACATCTCGTTAGGTAGAACTACCTCGGAAACTTCCCGATGTCCGCTTTGAGCGTCTAAGTATATATGCTCCACATATATACAGGCTCTGTTGCTCTCAGGCTTGGCTTGCGCACAAGGGCCACTCCCGCCACCAACTTGCATGGGTGACACTCACCCACCACATGATTGACCGAGCCCTGCTTCCGAACCTCAAAATGCTTGTTCTAGAGGGGAAATTGGTCGTCAATCACAACCTACACGCAGCACTCGATATCGTTGATGCACTTGTCTTGCCTGGAAAGAACTTGGTTCATTGCTCGTTCAACATACAACTTGAGGGGTGCTCTAGTAGCGTCCATGACAAAGCACAACGCACTTTGGGGGCTATACTATCCCGATCACACAAGCTTGCGCACTTATCTTTGCGATCCAACCTCATGTGGGAGGTCCCTGGACCCTCTAATGTTGGCTGTTTTCCTCTCCAGGCTACCGTCCCACAGGCTCTGACGTACCTTGATATCTCCCCTGAGCTACTCACTGGTTCATTCTTGACTTGGATGGGCCAATTACCAGAGCTCAAAACATTACGGATATCTTTACCGGGGTTAACTGAACGGCACACGGCGAATTGTTCCTCGGCTTTCTTGCCTCCGGGGGCGTTCCGAGCGCTAAGGTGTTTGAGAATCAAATCTGTTTCTTTGAGCGCCATGTTGTATTGGTGGCGCTTGCCTCTTGTTAATCACCTTACCGAAGCCGCTATATACGGAGACGCGAGCTGGAACACCACAGAACTGTTTACTCTTATCGCTTCAGAAAGCCCCAACTTGGTCAAGTTAGAACTTGGGATGCATATTGCTTCAGTCATTGATCCTCCCTTCCTCGATCCTCTACGCTCTCTTGAACTCCATGAGCTGAGGGTAACAAGGTTGCGAATACGGAGCAAGGATGCTATTCGGACCATAGGAAACATGTGGCCCACCCTTGAAGTTCTCGAGCTCGGGTTTACAGTGGTCGATTTGCGAGATTTGTTATGCGTCTACAATGTCCTTCCCGAGCTAAAATATTTGACGATGAGCCTACCGACTGAGCTTTCGCCTGAAGCTTCGAAGCTCACCGAGGAATTTCATCCCCTGAACAATAGCAAAACATGGCGGGAATTTTCATTTACGCTAGTTAGCTGGACTAACTGGCTCAAGGAGTCGAATGTCGATGCCTTGGCAAGGTCAGTGTCAAAACGAAACTCGCTTGGCCTGAATAAATGACGTTCTAGTAGAATACTCGCGTTGGCATGCCCAAATATGAAGTTAAGGCTCTCGTGCATCAAGCCAGAGGCAAAACTGCTCGGCCAGTTACTACAAGAGAAGGTGTTATACCATAGCCAGCAACTGCTAGTGATGGCTAATTCGTAACCATTTACCCTTGCCTTACGCTATCCCCACTGCTTCATCCAAACTGCATAAACCGTGTAAATCCACGACCTTGAACCAGTCCCCCACTGTTCCTTATAACCTCTAATCGACTGCATTTTCCTCTTCATATCATACAAGTTGTTGCAATTGAATGTAACCCATGGTTTATGGTGATTATTGCTGTTTTTCAAGCTCAATTGAACCCGTGAATGCATAGGGGTTTGCGCTTATTACCCCTAAGGTCTTGTGCATACATATCAGCGGGAATCGGAGCCGGTACGTTTCCAATCAGGGAATACCTTCCACTTCCGGGTGGTGTACGATATATGCTACGTAATTGAACGTTCTTGCGGGGAGCCCGCGTTGACCGTCCAGATTACTTCTCACTCCGCACGCAACACGGCTATCGTAAGGATGAATAGACTCAAAATTCCTACTGGCTCGTTTTTTACGCGCTGAAACCACCTTGCTTGATGATCCATCGACCAAGGGAGTTTACAATTCGCTCGACCCATCGCGAGCCTCTGCCGAATGACTTGTTGTAGAATTACCTACCGGCCGGATTTACCGTCGTCCCGTGAAAATCCGATGTCTTTTCTTTGTCCTGTTATTGCGAAATGCTGTGACGCCTGTCATTGGGTACTTGCCCGCAATCAGTTCGCACCAACTTGGCCATTTGTCCAACCCCCAAACGCAGATCCAAGGCAACTTGGCGTCTTGATCTAGGCAGCCCCGACAGGCTTCTGCCCCCCGTTTCGGGTAGGCGTTGTCGTTTGGCAGGGGAGAGTGGTTAACATGGAACGGCCCAAGCTCGCAACCCTGGCTGGCTGTAAAGTCCGCGCAATTTTATACAAAATATGTCGCATATAATGTAAGACTACTCAGCAATATGGTGTAGTTTCCGATCTCCCATGTTTACACTAAAGTTGCAAGTTCCTATCGCATAGGCCCCAGACGGGGTATATCCAAGGTAATACCACTTTCCCCCA
>WSTG01001014.1:0-12100 GCA_019616325.1 Ceratobasidium sp. 394
GAGATAACATCGTCCCAAACCTGCAGAACAGCCGCAGATTAGCATGGCGCCTTCGTTAAACGGCGTACTGACCATCTACTTCTTTTTCGCGCAGCCTTTAACCGCACAAGCAAGAACCTTTGGGTTGTTACTCCCGAGTGGTACTGCATTCTTAGGCTTCCCGTCCTTCGACCTCTCCTCCTCGGCTTTTAGCCCGCGGTCGGGATTAAAGTAATCCACCACATCCGGATCGTCAGTATGTCTGTCTTCGATGCAGGCAAGATTTGTGTAATTCCAGTCCGCGACGTTCTTGAAAACCTGACCGCAACATTCCGTCGGAAAGTAGGACTGCTTGGAGATCGTCTTGACTGCGAAGTGATGAAACGTGCCAGAGCACCGAATGATACAGGCCGCCCCATGATTGTCCCGTTCCTGGTATGTCTCGTGGCAGCGCACGCAGTGTCTATCGTCCGTGATTCCGTCCAACAGAATGGGAGTGACAAGCTCTTTAACCACCTGGATGGTGCTCATTGAAGCTTGATCGAGCGACCCGGACAACTTCTCGGTGAAAGCGCATGGATCCGAGTATTTAATAGCTTCTTGAATCTCTTCGACGTCCTTTACGAAAGCAGCGGCTTCGGCTTTGCTCCAAGAGGCGCGACCCTCGTCATCGAGCTTTCGTTTTCTAAATAAACCAAGCAGTTACACACTAGGCTGAACTCAATGTAGTTTTACTGACTTGTTTTCCTCGGTCATAGTTGCCGTTGACTTGGGTAAATTATACGAGACTGTTGGTGTGGGTGATGTTGAGACAGACCACCAAACTAGCGCCACACAACATTTATATACATCCGGACCAAACAAGTAAACGTCGCCACCCAGAAGCTCCCCATGCCTCGTCGGCACAAATTATGTGCCTCTCCAACAAACCAGATCCAAATATCCAATATAATAGGGGACAAGGGGGAAACGAGGAAAAAAATTCCTGACTTTCTGACTCAACACCAATCATCTCCTCAGCCTACGAAGCGACCCCTGTGATGCATTGGATCATTCCGGAAAATAGGCACACAGGTTCATTAAGCAACTCACCAGACGACTCTATCTATTTCCCACAACCTTTAGCCTCACAAGTAAGGACAGTCGGATTATTGCTCCCGAGTGGCACTGGCTTGCCGTGCTTGGCATTTCGTCCATAGTTGAGATCGAAGAAATCTACCAGATCCGGATTGTCGGTATGCCTCTCCTCGATGCAAACGAGCTTGGTATGATTCAAGCTAGTGGCATGCTTGAAAACTCGCCCACAACATTCCGTCAAATAGTACAATTGCTCGGGATCTGCCTTGAGCGTCAAGTGATGAAGGTTGCCGGCGCACCGGATGATGCATGCTCCTTCATGGTTGTCCTTCTCCGTGTATGCCTGGTGACAGCGCACACAGTGCCTGGAATCCGTGTGCCCGTCTAAAAGAAACGGCGAGACAACTTCCTTGACCAGCTGAATCCTCTCCATTGAAGCCTGGTCGAGCGACTTGGACAAGGCTTCTGTGAAAGCGAACGCGGCACAGTATTTTATAGCCCCTTGAAGCTCCTCGACATCTTTTACAAACGCTGAGGCGTTTGCTTTGGTCCAAGAGGCGCGGTTATCGTTGTCGAGGTTATACTTTCTAGAGCAAAGCTACAGTTAGACATCACGTTGACTAGAATGAATGGTTTTACTAACTTATTTTGGTCCGTCATACTTGTTGTTGATTTGTGCTGTTTTCTTTGCGCAGCGGGGTGGGGCGTGGTTGGCGAGCGTAGTCAGGACAAACCTCGCAAATCGGCGCCACATCCCTGAAAGGCTTCTCCACTTGTATACAACAGATCCAAACAAGTTAAGCCCCGTTATGAAACTTATACCCATAAATAAACCCGCCTTCGAAGGAGACCATATCGATATTTTACTGATTCAGACTAGTTAAAAGGGCTAATTAGAGCAAAGGGCCAGTGCTAAGCATTGAATGGAGAAAGGGATTTGAACATTGGACAACCAACACCGAGTAACAAACAGCATTCCCGAGACAAAGTCAACCCATAGAATAATCCTTGTTACCTTATAAGTTACTACATATAGCACCTTCAGGCATTGTTTAAATGACTTACCAGACAACTAGGCCGTTTTCCCGCAACCTTTAGTCTCGCAAGTAAGAACGTTCCAGTTGTTCGTCCCTAATGGCGCTGCATCCTTCGACCTGGCGTGTTTGCGGTTAGGATCAAAGAATATCACTTCTCTGGGATCGTCCGTATGTCTCTCCTTGATGCAAACGACCTTGGTATAGTCCCAGCTATTGACATCCTCGAACACCCGCCCACAGCAGTTCGCCATACGATATGACTGGAACGATGTATAGAGGGAGAAGGGCTGAAATGGGCCAGTGCAGTGAATAATACAAGCTGCATAGTGATTGTCCGCCTCGGTATATGTCTTGTGGCAGCGTACACAGTGCTTGACGCCTTTGTTCCCATCTAGAAGTATCGGCGAGATGAGTTCTTTGACGATCTGAACAGTATCCATCGGGGTTTCGCCGAGCAAATTAGCAAAGTTATCGGTGAAAGCGTCTGCATTGCAGTATCTTATAGCCTCTTGAATTTCTGCAACATCTTTCACAAACGCAGCAGCCTTTTCTTTGGTCCAAGAAATCCGATCTTCATCACCGAGCTTTCGTTTTCTAAACAAACCAAGTCACTAAAAAATATGACGACATTCAGGCAGAAATTACTGACTTGCTATCCCCCGGCATACCCTTTGTTGATGTCAAGTGAGCGTCTTAGAGATGGTGGATTATGAGACGTGGTTGACAGCCAAGCCACGCAGATCTACGCCACCTGAGATACACCAAGGCCAAACAAGTGAGGGCAACCCGCAGTCGTAAGTGTGCTTGATTGCTCAACGCAAGTTATCTCTGCTCAGTCGGTGGGGTGGGTGGTAGTCGCAGGGATATAAGCTCATTGTCAATACGTATTGCGTCAATGGTGGCCTGTGCGAGGCGTTTGAGACGAGTTGGATGGGTAGATTCGAGCATCGGGCACTTGGCATCCATCTCACATCTCTACTAGGGCTCTGTCGACGAGACTAAGTCTATTAACCAATATGGTGCCTTAAAGTCCTCGCACAGACAGTCAAAAACAGATTCAAGACAAATCACAAGAAGCCAGACGAGACGGCATGGTCAATCGTCCTTTTCATCTAATTCAGTCGAATTAGCAAAGATTAGAGAATGTAGCCCCGAGAAACTCACCCAAAAGCTTACTGGGCTCCGACTCGGTATCGTTGCATCCCAGCGGAGTGCAAGGCAGAACCCAGGGGTTGTGACCAACGTACTTGACGCCCTCCCGATCCGGCTCACCCAGCTTCTTTGATCCCTTGAAGTACTTGACGTCCTTCACGTTCACCGTATGTCTCGCCCGATAGCAGACTGCGTTAGGGTCTACCTCATCTGTTTCTCTTCGGATGCGCCCACAACAAATTGACTTGACCATCTCTACGCCGTCCGTGTTCCACCAGCCCGTGTTTGTCGTATCCCAGCTGCAGCGGACAACACACGAATTATTTCGATTTTCTGCCTCCTCGTAGGTATTGTGGCATCGTACACAGTGTCTAGGCTCGGTATTCGCCACGAGAATAGGATCGACAAGAGCTTTGAGCGCGCGGATGGATTGGGGCTGGCAGTCGTCGAGCGAGTCCACAAGGGCTTGGACAAACGTGGGTGCGTGACATTTTTTCAGCGACTGTTGGAGATTGTCGACCTCGTCGATAAAGGTGGCTGCTTTTCTTTCAGACCAGCGAGAATCATCTTCGATGCTTAGTTTTCGTTTTCTAGATAGCAATATATATCATTAGAACACCCGTCAATACGCAAAAGACTGCTTACTTGTTGCCCTCGGACATTTTATTCGGCGGATCCGGTAGTCTCTGTTGGCGATCGGATGGATGAGAGTTCAAGTTGAGTCCAACAAGGATCTTGTACATCTGCGCCACACCCTGAGGCACAAACAGGGACACAGTCAGGCACTAGTCGCCGTCGTTCATGAATGGCCCGCCTCCTTCAAAGGCTATTACGCGATGGTGCGGAGGACTGACGATCCCCGGTTGTTAGAGGCTGATTGGGTGTATAGTTATGACGCAACAGAGTTCGAGAAACCAGAAATCTGCATGCCGGCATGGAATGGATATTTAGGAGGCCTAAAAAAGGGAACTTCTACAAAACGCCGCATATATGCTAGTTTTTGTCTCAAACCTTTATTCTCGGCCTGCGATCAGGCTCTGTTACACAAATCTTTTGATACTATAAAGGTTTGCTCGGAGCGAATCGAGTAAGAGGACACTGATCCCTAGTATATTCAGGTTGAATGAATTACGACGCACGAATAGAGCGTAAAATCGCTAGAGCCAAAACTCGCTCGTCCGATAGTCATTCAACCGATAGAATTTGCATAATGTCAGATTCCTACGCAAGATTAGCCATCACGCTCCATAGCCGAGGTATCAAATCTCGCCACCAAGCACGCGAGTTATAAATAGCGGGTGGCGAGGAAAATCGGACGAAACGAAGGCGTAAGACTACCCCGGGTGTGGGTGGATTAAGTCCTTGTTTCGAGCTCACCATGAACCAATTTGTTCGGTTTTGCCTTTTCTTACTGGCTTACACTTCGAGGGTAACACGAGGAACATATTTGAGACCCAGGAAATAAAGTACCCCAGCCAAAGTGTTCACGGCTGCGTATATCCCATCCCCTAGTACTTGATGCTTATATATATCTACATATTCTCGATCAGTGATGACTTGTTGATCATGCCGCCGGATAGGGCTCGGTAAGAAACGGTTTGCAATCATGTGATCAGCTTCTTTGTCACATTTTTATTCCACATATGGTGAGTTTGGTGTTAGAAAGTGTAAGTCAAGGGTTTTAGTCACCATAGACGACATAAAGACACACGTCACCTGGTTGCAAACCGTTTTTTACTGAGCCTTACCGCCGGACACCGGTCACGACGTACGACCAGCCATCTCGAAATGGTTAGATTAGAGCAGCTATGTCGGTCCAACATGTTTGCCATTCGGAATCAGACATTCCCATAAATCATAAAATAGTGTGATCGTACAAGTGATGGTATATTTAGTTCCCCGCTAACAAATAGTATTGCTGGGCTCGGGACCGGGTGCTGGCGCCGGTCCGGAGCTTGGTGTAGCACGACCTGACGGTCAGCTTGGCCGCCGACGAGGTAGGGGACGCGAGCGCCGCCAAAGGCGGCTCAACCATGACCGGATCCCGAGCGGGTGGATTGGAGCGATCAGGCCGATGAGGCGTGCTGAAAGCGGGAAGGCAGACGGGAAGAAAAAGTGACACGTGACGCCCGGCGTCGCCACGGTGTGAGTGTGGCGAGGCGCGTCGCGTCATCGCGTGCCACGTGACCGGCTGTCCCCGTAGGCTGCAAGCGGCGCCTTTCCAATTCGCCCGCGCATCCAGAGTTCTGGAACATTGCCAATGAAGTTCTTTGGTTAGGAACACGCAACCAGAAATTTGCACTAGTCAGCCTTTACTCGGACTACGCCTATTCATTGTGAACTACGAACTAATTTCAATGACTCCTAAATGCGTGTCATATAGTAGGAGACAAACGCAAAACGTTAGTGAAAATGACATTTCAGATAGACGCGGACGGAAAACAGGTCTGGCATAAGTAGGTGGAGCGAAGGGACCGGGGCGGGCACGGGGCGACGTCAGTAAAATCTGTTCTTGCTCACGAGCATGGGGTTTGCTCGTGAGTGCAAGGTTTCTTGAAAATCTCGCACGGGCACATGACGCGTAACCGTGCACTTTCCCGAGCACTCGCGAGCGCGGGGTCTTGGCTTTGAAGCATTCGTGAGCGCTCCCGATTGGTTGTGAGCACTCGTGAGCATTGGCCACATGCTCCCGAGTGCTCTCCGGTGCAACCTATCCGGGGGTCTGACTCCCGGTGCTCCCCGGTTCGTGAGTGCTCGAGACGGCTTATGTGATCCGGCGGATTTTGTTGTGGAGCACTTTGGGCTCAGGTTGCTTGAGAAATGGGCAACCTAATGCGGGCACAGCGGCACATGCGCGTAGGAGCTTGTCGGACAAGAGCAGCTCAGGGCAAGTCTCGTCGCTCAGATCAAGTTCCAGGTGGCGGTACTGGCGATCCAACGATTTGCACGGGGCGATCGGGTTGAGGTGCGCAATTTGATTTGGGGCCCTGATCGTAGAGGGTTGCTTGGAATCTTAGAAGCTAGAGTCGTTGACTGGCGCATTTGTCGGCATCATTGACTGGCTTGTTCTTTCGGCTTTGGATAGGGGTCGAGTTGTAGATTGCATATCTGAACCGAAGTGCTGAAAAGGTTTTGATGATTTTGTCTCTTTGACCCCTCAGATGCACTGATTGGTTTTTCTATTGAGTAATGAACTGCTATTCTACGCTTTTCGACAACGAAACAGAGCTTTTGTCTGAAACCGAGACTCGGGAGGTACACGTTTGACTACCGTGCAAGTAAGTCGATATACAATCATGTTTTGAGATATTGACTCACCAGTCACTTCTTGGACTTTGTCTTTCTGCACTTCATTATCTTGCAGGTACGAACGCTTCGATTTCTCCCTTGATAGTTTATCCCACTTTCCCATTTCTGATCAAAAGAGGGATAATGATACTTGACGCTCGTTGGATCAACCGTGTGCTCCGCCGCATAGCACACCAGGCCCCGTCCCGAGGCGATATGGTCCTTCAACTCGTCCTTGGTCCACTTTCTATCACAACAGTCAAACTTGAATGAGAAGATAGGACAGGCGTCCCAATTGGAGAAGTTAATGTTGCATGGCACAGCACACGACTGGCCAGTATTGTCCGCCTCGTTGAATAGTTTATGGCACCGAACACAATGTTGGAGCGTAGCCGCTACTTCGAGGACGGGGTCGAGCGCTTGGGCGAGCAATTGCAGAGTTTCGGGAGAAAAATCGTCGAGTGACTTGCAGAGTGATCGGATGAAGAACGGTGGGTTGCATCGATTCAGAGATTTTTTGAGCACCTTCAAGTCGTTTGACGGAGAGCTGGAAGCTGGTGTACCTGCGATGGTGGAATCGAGTCTTTGCTTCCTGTTCGGGCAAAACAGATATGATAAGCTATGGTCAAGGATGGATATAACATCAGACTCACTTTGACTCTGCGGGCATATTTGGGATGCGTGTGGCTGGAGGAGTGGGCAAGAGAGAAGCTATATTACCTGCCCACGTGCTTGGATGTTGACAGGTATGAACCACGGACGCGCTTGGTGCTTTTTGGTTGGACTGAAGTGGCTGTGTCGCTCAGTTTCCACTGCTAGGTGGATGTTACCGTTTTATTAATTGGAGTCCTTCCATAAACCTGTATTTAAAGAGGAGCGTGGTGGAGGACACAGGTATGAATTGTGGCATGGCTCGTTTTGGGACAGTGGTTGATCTAATTGAAGTCACTCTGAGGTTTGCTTGATCTCCGGATAGGCGGAAAGTTTAGCACCTATCTTGGATACTAAGCAATGGGACGGGGTTTCGAATGGCCTATACTGCGAACATGGAAGATATACAACGTGGTGAACACAGGGGAGATAATCGAAGGACCAAAACGTGTTTCAAAACACAATCCCGACGATTCAATTTCTACTTGCCACATGGAATTAGTTAGTTACTAAAAACAGTGATTTCCCCCGGAGACTTACTTGTTACTTCCCCAGCTAAGCTATTTCGCATCCCATTGCCTTGCAAGTACGAACGTTTGGATTATCCCCACTATAGTTTAGACCCTTCTCTTTCTCCTGCTTGTCATTGTAATCGCGATAATACTTGACGTCTTTCGGGTTGATTGTGTGCTTCGCCGTATAGCACACCAGTCCTTTCTTCATATCCTCCCCGTACCGCATTTTACCACAGCAGTCAAACATGTACGAGTGGTATTTGCCGGCCTCCACATCCGAGTTGGCCTCACATCGCACCACGCAAGAGCTGTTGGTGTTTCGTCCTGGGGGGAAGGTTTGGTGGCACCTAACGCAGTGCTGGAGCTCGTTTTCCGCTTGGAAAATCGGCGTCAAGACTTCCTTGAGCATTCGCACGGTTTCTGGTGGCATGTTGTCGAGGGCGTTCGAGAGCGATTGGACGACAACGAACGAGTCGGGTTTCCTCAGGGCCTGCTTTAGGTGCTTTGTGTCTGTTGATAAAGAGCCGGAGGGTGAAGCAGCGCTGCTGGAGTCTAGTTTTCGTTTCCTGTTGAATGAAGCGGATCCGGTGAGTGGTCAAAGCTCATGAGAGGTCTAAAATAAGACATACTTCGATTCCTTAGGCATTAGCAACTAGACGCGGTAGAATCAGATATGAGGCGGTAGAGAAGAGAAAAGTGGCTGGCTTGCCCGGGTGGGGAATAGAGTGGTGGTCGTGAGCGTGTTTGGAGTGTTTTGATTGGACTGTAGTGGCTGTACACCTCGAGCTTCTGGCGCGACTGCCACCAACACATCTGGCAATTGACGGAGTTGCCACTCAACCGGAAATCTGAGCCTTTGAACGAGCCGGAGCCATCATAGGAGAATATGTCTATATATGCGATGGGATAATCCTTGTTTCGAATAAACCAGCTGGAACATGGGTTCATTTGCTGTAACAGATCCATAAAGACTGCGACACTGGCGAGTTCTGTCAGGTTATGCACCGGCAAGCATTTACTTGGACTCCATCAGTTCATGATGAGCGGGTAACAGCGAATTTCCATGACTACCCTACAGCCGTGTCGTAGAGCGAGACAAACGCAAAACTGCAGAGAACTTAATGACGTTCCAGATAAAGACATATGGATGAAAAGCTGACATAGGTAGAGTAAAGAGACTGGGGCATAGGGGCGAACGCATGGCCTCTAGCTGGTTCAGACATTGGGAAACCCGAAACGAATACGGCGGCGCATGCGCATGCGCTTGTCGGACAGGGCCACCTCAGGGGCAGTCTCACCGTTCAGCTCGAGTTCCAGGCGTCCGTGTTTGCGATCTGATGGTTTGTCCGAGGCAAATGGGTTGAAAGGCGCAGTTGACTTGGGGCGCTTGGTTGCAGAGGATTGAGCCGGAGTGTGCTCGGGATAAGCGTTGGTTGATGTCGCTCCTTTGACATCCGGTTTGAGTGAGCCCAAATGGTCAAAGTCGACGATAGTCTCCATCACACGGTGGGGGCCAAAATGGTGCATGATCTTGCGGACGAGTTCGAGAAAGTTGAGGAGTAGCTGGGTACCGGCGGTGACCTGAGTCATGTGCTGGTTGCGGTCAGGGACGTATCAGCATCCGAGGCCCGTAGAGTACGGTGATGGTACTTACCCCCCGATACTTGGAATTCTTGGTGGCGATTGCGCCGGAAATGTTGAGCGCCATAAGGTCTTCGATGATTTGCGCCGGGATGTCCTGCATGGAGCGAGCAATACGGCACTTAGGAGTGAGACAACAACTAGGGTAAATATGGCGCCACCCACCTGGAGCGAATTATATTGGAAGACAATATCTACTCTGTAGAAGGCGCAGAGTACAGAAATCTCATTTCGGAGTGAGATGACATTGGTAATGATGGTGGGATGGATAAAGGGAGAGCGAAGCTCGATGGCCTAGAGGAGGGCAAGTGTTTAACTCAACCATCGTACGGTAGACGTAGAAACTCACGATATGAGTCATCGTAGTGATTAGCGTAGTTGCGAGAAGGTCGTTGATGGAACATTTCATACCCAAAGCAAGCAAGATCTGCTCGAAGAATTTGTGGAAGGAAAGAGCAGGGTGGTAGCCTTAATGCATGGCGATGCCAAGTTGGCGTGCTCTCGGGACAGTTGCGAAATCGACCGGCGGGGATGCTGGGGAGCGTGGTTATGGGGCGCGAACATGGGAGGCCCGGTATATATACACATGAATGCCTCCATTTTATTTCGGCACAAATGGTTCTGCGACGCTGCAGAGCTCGACGTCCCAATTACGGAAAGTAGTGGCTGACTTGAAAGGTGATTTGGGTAGGTGGACTATCAATATTATGTACTCGACGGAGCGTGGCGATCTCGAGTGTGGGGGACTTGAAATGAACTGAATACATGTGGTGGTCGGCTAATACAAGTCGAGGTTTCTTGTGGGTGGCGTGAAGTCACGTGCTTCCCTTAATCATCCAAATTTGGAGAGCATACCTGTCTTGTCAGGCAAATATTGTTACAGACTCTATACTATGATTTAGTACTAGAAATAGAATTATTCATGGAAACGAGCCATTTCAGACGGGTGATCTTATTGCCGAATCGAGTAATGAAACATCCAACTGTCCGGTCATTATAGCATCCAAAGGCATGTAGAGTTCAAGGCTTATCCAGCTTCGTTCTACCGTTTGTCCTGCCAATGTCTGAGATCAAGAGAGGCTGTTAGACTTTGCGAGTTCCTGGAGCCGCGTCTATCACGTGCAAAGTCATGTGACCTCGCCAAAACACCCCACACCGCGCGACCACCATGCCTATGCCTGGACGTTCTCACCTCGACAATGTCACTTCAGCACACACTGCCGATGCCATTAATGACTCGATGTCCGAAGTCATGTCGGTGGCCATGACGGACGACCGAGACTCTACCATTGGGACGATCGCACCTGCGGTTCTTAACCCGGAAGCAGAGCGTGTACGCGCGGTGCTGGCCACCATGCAACAGACCCTAGGCCAACTCGGGGTACGAGACATATCTTCGAGGTCTTACCGACATAAACTGATAGAAAATGTGTAGATCAATTTTGACTCGCTTGGGGACCAGACTGCCAAGGTCACAACACTTCCGTCGGGTATGGAGGCCAACCAGGAAATTCTTGCCGTTCAGAGACATGTGAGCCACCTATCACCATGTTCAAACCTTCACTTGACTAACGACGCGTAGATGTCCCGCCAAAGGAGAAAGTGGGTGCTAAGATAGCATTGTATTATGCGAGCGACATGTTGACTAGTACACAGGCAAGACGAGAACATTGAAGAAATCAAGAAGTTGCTACGAGAAGTGGCCCAAGAGCAGATTGTCGAGCACTTGAGGAGTCAAGGTGTATCGCTATCTCTCTCCATGCGTGCCTTGTTCATTAAAACGTTGCCGTAGTTGCTGAACAGGTACTTGAGGTCATCGATGACTTTGTCGAGCAGGAGGTCCAGCGGAACCTCGAGGAGATCATACCGGTCGAGCTCCAACGGCAGGTCGAGGAGCAGAAAAAACAACTCGAGGACGTCAGGAGGAGTCTTCATAACTCGTGAGTTTTGCGTGTTCAACATCGCTTCTTTTATCATGCTTTTCCGCTTTTTCTCTCGACGGGTCGCCATGCGGCCATCATTGATCTTGATAACCTTCGTTCCGTTGGAATTTGTTTTGGGTGGGCTCGTTCTCGACTCGTACTTATGTCTTGTTATCCCAGGGAAGCTCGCCGCGCCAACGCCCTCTTACGTTCCACCCACATGACCGATCCATTGCATAAACTCCTGTTGCCCAACGGCATGGTCAGCGCAGATTTCCCGGAGCACCTTGGCGAACTCTTTGCTATGGACGGTGAGCAGCCCTTGATATCAAGTCTACCAGGTCGTCCGTGCTAATATAATTTCAATTACGAAGGGGTTCAAGCTAAACGACTACTTGGAGAATACGGGATTGAGCCGTCTGAATCTCGCGAGAAGAACCTTAACCGCTTCATGCAGTTTATTGGGGTGTCATACCAGATGGTGCGTAGCTCGACATTTTGATATTTCGTCATCGGGCGATCCCACACGCGTCTTCCACGTTTGTTCTTATGATCGAACCCGTGGGCCCTTATTACGTCTGTGCCTCGAGGTTTACGCCAAGCTCGCCGTAGCGCCTTTACTGACTCTTTTCTTGTCTTTCGCAGGTACCCTCGCAGGCAAGCTCGGTCGGTGGCTCGACTGTGGGTGGTCTGTAGATATTAGACAGCAAGATTGGTGCGTTACATATGTGTTATCGATCCATTTTTCATTTCTCTCGCTGTCTGTCGTGACTAAGCGTCCGGGTCCTTACCCCCGACTCTTACTCATGTTTCTCCGCTTCGTTATCTTCAAATGTCT
>WSTG01001015.1:0-12093 GCA_019616325.1 Ceratobasidium sp. 394
GTCGAAGGGTCCACGAGTGGACCAGGTGGGGAGAAGAAGCAGATGAGTTGGCCCCAGCTCAAGTGGTCGAGCGATGATCGGTACGTCGCGCGCGTTACGCCTGGGCAGCAGATTAGCGTGTACGAAGTGCCGAGTATGAATTTGCTCGAGCGGAAGAGTATCAAGATTGATGGAGTGGTCGATTTCGAGTGGTGTCCGTTGAGCGACGATGAGCAGAGCAAGATTAAAGAAGAGGGCAAGGTTGAGCAGGACGGTGCCAACGGTGCTGGGGATGGGAAAAAGGTGAAGAAGCCGGGCGCGTCAAAGGTACGCGAGAATATGCTTGCGTATTGGGTACCCGAGGCGGGGAACCAGCCTGCGCGGGTCACGCTCTTGGCGATCCCGAGTCGAACGCAACTGAGGACAAAGAACTTGTTCTCGGTCTCAGATGTGAGTTTATCCACGACCTACTGTTTGATTTCTCTAACTTTGGCCCAGTGCAAGCTGTACTGGCAAAACCAAGGCGATTTTTTATGCGTCAAAGTCGACCGACCGACAAAAAGCAAAAAAGCAACGTTTTGCAACCTCGAGATCTTCCGAACGCGCGAAAAAGACTTTCCAGTCGAGGTCATCGAGCTCAAAGGTTCGCATTCCCACATGCAACCAAACATGGATTCTAACTCGACGTGACAGACCAGGTAACCGATTTTGCTTGGGAACCCCGCGGCGAGCGATTTGCCATTCTGAGCAGCAGCGATCCGAATCTTGGGACTACCGCACCGGGCATCACCATCAAGATGGACGTCTCGATCTTCCAGCTCGAAAAAGGCAAAAACTTTAAGCTCCTGAGTCTGTCCCTCTCTCCCTCCGACCAACCACGCATATACTCACCCCACCCCCCTAGAACTCCTCAAAGACAAATCCACCAACGCGATCCGGTGGTCCCCCCGAGGCCGCCACATCGTCCTAGGTAGCATCTTCCCCGTCTCCAAATTCGAACTCGAATTCTACGATCTCGAGTTTACGATTGACCCAGAGCGCGCAAACCCCGAATGGGGCGCACTCGTGCAACACCTCGCGACCGTAGAACATTTCGGCGTGACCGACGTCGAATGGGATCCGTCTGGCCGATTCGTAGCAAGCTCCGCATCAGTGTGGAGGCCTACGCCCGAACACGGCTGGAGTCTGTGGGATTTCAAAGGCCAAGAGATGCATAAAGCCGCAGCGGACAAATTTAAACAATTCTTATGGCGTCCGAGGCCTCGGACGTTGCTTTCGCGACAACAACAAAAAGAAGTCAAGAAGAATTTGAAAGAGTACAGTCGGGCGTTTGATGAAGTCGATGCGGCCGAGGAGAGTCAGGCGGACAAGGAGCTCGTGGCGCAGCGCAGGCGGTTGATGGACGAGTGGAACGCGTGGAGGAAAAAGGTTAAGCCCGAGGCGACGGAACGGATGAGCAGGTTGGGGAGAAAAGTTGGCAAGGGGACTGAGGAGAAGGAGGAGATCGAAGAGTGGTTGGAGGAGGTTGTTGAAGAGATCGTCGAGGTTGTTGGGTGAGGGTGTGTAAATTTTGGATTGAATATAACTAGATGTACTGTTGTGTATGCGCTCTTTGGTGTTGTTGGTGCAATGGCGTCTGTGCGGGGAAGCCTCGCGTTGGATCATCAGGCGACAAATATGGGAATTAGAGGCGCAGTACGTGAGATCTCACTCAAATCTTCATTCCACGCACTTGAAATCGAGAAATCGTCCAGACAAGGTCAACATGACGGTTCCTCCGACACACCAATTACGTGTTGATTTTATCGATTATTCCTGCATGTATTCTGCGTTACAAAGTAACCGAACCACAAGTACCACATGCACGCTTTTTATTTGCCAAGATTGCCAACTACTAGCATCACAGACGGGCTTTTAGCCGACAGTTGGCGTAGTCTACCGAGACGGACGCAACCCCACCATACACTTTTATCTCCCAGTCCGCACTGGGATAGCCTGACCAGAGCACACCGGAAATTTTGCCACGCGCATAGCATTTTCGATAGGGTTCGAGGCGTCTTTCGTCTAGACTATGAGTCTCCGGTTTTGGAGGACCAAGAGGCTTTATCCCCCGATTGAATTGTGGTCCGCCCACGAACAGGCCATTCTCGGCCTCTGGTTGGCTGAAACCGCTGTTTCATGGGCGGACCGGGGGATGAAGCCTCAATCATGATAATCGAGGGCCCTGTTTAGGACATAGATCCCCCGTTGAACGATTATGAAGATTGTTTACTTGGCTGCAGAAAGGGACGGAAAATGTGGGGCACAAGTCTTTTTACATTTTTACAATTTACGCTCAAGCAATAGAACATCATCGACTAATCACTCTCTTGTTCCATGCATTCATCCATCTTGCCAAGAGGCGCATATATCAACGTCTTCATATCCTCCTTGACACCCTTGTATTCACCGATGCTATTCCGACACTATTCACCGACGGCTTGATCATGACCAATCTCCATGCCATCCTCAGGCTCGTCTTCGGCTGCTTCACCTGATTCTGCATCGGATGCGTATTCGTGTATTTCCACCACCTCGCTTGACTGGTCTTGGGGTGGGGCATGGCCAAGGCAGGTTGGTTCTTCTCGTTTGACTTGATAGTACGATCCCATCCGACCCTCGGCCTTTTTCCAAACCGGCTTCATCCCGACAATAGCTTCTTTGAATACTTGGTCTTTTCGTACATGCTCGGCTGCAAAATCCCCTGGCGTCAACAGACTAGCATATTGGTGATCTTCAGACGCTGACACGAGAGAAGGGAAGGTCTTGTGCGAACATCCTGAAATGGAGATCGAGTATCGTGGATGAACGAGTTTGCTTTTGCGATTCGACCTCCGCTTGGCAGCTGGCGAGATTGTTGAGGGGAAATTGGTTTTGTTGCGGACGGCCTGTGAGTCAGCGGTGTATGGATTGTTGCTGCGTGAGTTGGCGGCTGCTAGTTTGACAGTCTCTGGCTTAGCAGTGTCTGGCTCAGTGACCTGAACGCCTAGGTTGAGGACGACGGTCAGATACGGCCGCGAGTTGGCGTATTCTGCCGTCACCGAGCTAGGGGTCTTCTGGCTTGCCGAGTAAGGAGAGAAGAATCCGAGACGCTCGGCGTCAATATCCACAGGAGGGGTCTTGATGCGATTTTTGATCTGCCAAAAAACTGCCGATACCGTGTACCGTCCGAGCTTCGCATCCTCGCCAGGAGGGAGCATGAGCGGTGTGATCAAATCGATTTCGGATTGATTGTCGAAGCATTGCCACGCAAGACATCGTCCCAGTGCGATCCACGTCGCCTCGTCCGTCACAACGCTGTCGTCGCCAGCTTTGGCCCAGTGTGTAAAGTTCAACCTAGCTTGTCCAAGTGCACTCTCGGCCAGGGTAAGTCCATCCGGCACGTTGTTTGGCCTGGCGCTGAAAATCCTGCCCCTGTTCTCCTTGCCGACTAATGCCTCGAGAAAATCGGACAACAGGATTGGTCGCGTAAACCCCGGAGGGGGTCGAAGTTCGGGAGATATGAGGCGGATGATGTAGTCGTGGGCTTTAGTGAGCAATAGACGCACCAGCAACTCTCCGCGCTCGCCCTTGTCGATCAGACCTCTGTTGCACCAATCGAACAACACCCGCGGAAATCCGTCCCACATCTCGTTCATGTGCATGAGTTGAGCCCCAGCTTCGGCGAGTATCGGCTCGGACAGCGCATCGGCGTATATATATTCTCGGTGCTCCGGGACGGAGAATGCGACACGCATATAGCCCTCGATCAGACGCTCTTCTTTCAGTCGAGCTTCCACGCGCGATCTGTCGAACGAGAGACCGATTCGGATGCCTAGGACCGCTAGCTGGCCGTTGTCATTAAGCGTGCCGTCCTGCGTTCCTGCAAGTTTCGCCCGTGCAAAAGACACTATTGTTCCTTTGATCTCGCTATCTCCACTTTCATAGCGAGTCCAGAACCTGAGGTGAATGTGAAATTAGCTAGGTATGTGAAAGGAAGTAGTACTCGGTTCAAGCATCCACTCACAGCGGTCGGCCGAATCGAACCATAAACTTTGGCTTGCAAACTTCTTGGAGCGTGTGGACATTCTCAAACAGCAGGTGTTGACTACGGCCCCATTGGTCGAAGACGAGCTCGCAGAAAGGCGCTTGGACGCCTGAAGTTTTATGATTTATAACTCGGCCCGACCAGAAGAGTGACTGGGGGGGCGATTCGGAGTAGACGGATATGCTTGAGTTTGTCGACAGAAACACAACGAACAGGTCCAAAGTACGAAACCTATTGATGACAGAGCATAGAACCTGGTAGCTGGTATACATCTGCCCGTCTTCCGGTTCAGTGGTGTCGGACGTGAGAGGATGCGACTCATCGAAGTAAATATGAAGCCACACAGGTCTAGGTGTCCCAGGTTCTTTGTTCGTCCGCAACGCAAGCTCTCCGCTCGACTGCACGCTGGATTTTTGTCGAATCAGTCCGACAAGAGCTTGGGCTGCCTGCCATTCGGGGGAGTCCACACTGTCCGAGCGGTTCGAGGTGGACCCTTGGGATAATTCATTTGCCGTTGAAGCAGAGCGAAGCGCTTCGGGTTCGTTCGATTCGCCCTGGTTCTGGGACTCAAGCAGCTTGATACGGGTGGAGGCTGCGGTGGTGGAATCCTCAGCTCGTATCGTCGGCGGTTGGTCAGCGTCGGGGAATCTTGTAGGGTTTGTTTCCTGCCTTTCACACTTAAAATCGGTTGAGTTAGCGCTGCGCAAACAACATTGCAGACGCCTCACCTCCTCGCAAACTCGCCTATAAAGGGTCTCCTTGTTGGTTTCCAACCAAGTACGAAAATGTTCCGCCAATTCTTCTTGCGAGCCAAATGTCGGGAAGCTCTGTAACACTTTATACACGGCTTTGAACAGCTGCTCGAAAAAGATACAATGCCGAGAACGTAGCTGCCTAGCGGTTCTACGCCAAGCGCTCAAGCCTTTGAGGACGTCCGGGTCGCCCCGCGGATATCCTACAATAGATTAAGTTAGGGATACCCCACACGCAGAGTCCAATCCAGAGCACACCTGTATGCTCTGCAGTCGGCCGCAGGTTGAAAGGCAGCGTAAACACCCGACGCGCAAGTTCGTCCACCGTCCTCGACTTCCCCATCCCGGAGCTCTGGACAATGGGCAGGAAATTGGCGTAATTGGCATCGCGGCGCTTGGTGTTCATCTGGTCCATTGCTTGTTTCAACAACTCGGCGGCTGGGCCAACAAAGGGTACCCCCCAAGCCTTTATGGTTGCTTCCACTATGCGACAGAAAAGTTAGCAACTGTACAAGACAAGACAGGTTACATTACGTTGATTTCCACCAAAGTCAAAAGGGGGTTGATCCTGAGCTTGAATTTTCCGTAAGGCAGCAGTGAACATGTCGCCGAAGATCGCTGGAGAAAACTGAGATGAACGCCACGAGCCACCAGATTACACTTACGGTGCTCCAAAACCTCGAACATGTCCCTTGTTCCGCGCACGACTTCGTCGAGCCCCAGCGGACTAAAATCTCCATCCAGGTGATCGACAATGGTGGAGAGATCCGGTGGCTCATATCCGCTATCGGCAAGACTCTTGAGCAGCGAATTGAGCAACATGGTACCGTTGCGTGACCCTTTCTTGCGGACAGCTTCACGAATAACTGTTTTTGTCGCTTCTGGAATTGGAGTCCGAGACATAGTGTTGGCACTACTGGACTCTGCCTCCATGGTCGGTGTGGTGGTCAAGTTATGGTTCACCAGGTCTAGTTCGGTCCAATTTAGCCGGATGTTATTACGTAATCAGCAAAGATAGCAGGTGTCGGTGTGAGGTAACTTAGGGAATATGTATGCATATATCTAGGTTTAATGTACATTATGGCCATGGTCAATCGCCGATAGAGAGTGGGGGACCCGTCGCCGCGTCAGCGGTGAGGGGGAGCGACCGGGGCGCCGGGACGCGAGGAAAAAGCTCGCCGGCCGGTGGGCCAGATCTGGCCACAGCAAGATATGGATGAACGAGTGGGATGCTTGGAGAAAAAAAATTAGACCCGAGGCGACGGAACTGATGACCAGGTTGGGGAGAAAGGTTGGCAAGGGGACTGAGGAGAAGGAGGAGATTGTTGGGTGAGAGTGTGTAAATTTCAGATTGAATATAACTGGATGTACTATTGTGTATGCGCTCTTTGGTGTTGTTGGTTCAATGGCGTCTGTGCGGGGAAGCCTCGCGTTGGATCATAAGGCGACAAATATGGGAATTAGAGGCGCAGTACGTGAGATCTCACTCAAATCTTCATTCCACGCACCAGAAAACGCCAACATAATGGTTCCATCTTTGATTCATTGCTGCAATTTACATGTAAAGTCGAGGATTTTATTGGTTATTTGTATATATATTCCGCGTTACAAAGTGATTGAATCAACGGTATCACAAGTATGCTTTTTTTTTTCCAAGTTGCCAGCTACACTGGCACCACAGACAGGGTTTTTTTTGCTCAACGACTTCCTAGCACTTCTACTAAGCCCGACGCAATTCCACCATCCATTTTTGTACACACGGCGCTCCTAGTCCGCTGACCAGGGCACACTGGAAATTTTGCCACGCGGATAGAATTTTCAGCCGAGCGTGAGGCACTTTTCGAGTGAGAGGCATGGCAAAATTGTTTGTGCGTGTAAGCTCCTGTCACCAGTGAACAGCTTGTAAATTATCACGTCGAGTCAGGGTTATATGCGGTACAAGTGACTCACCATCCGTGTCCACCTGACGGTCCAAAGCAGCTGTACATGGAGGTGCTTGAAAGACCGTTGATCGAAGCACCTGTCGCCGTTTTGAACTCGGAGCCGCAGCGGGGGCAGCCGTACATGTGTTTGCTGCGCACGTCACGCCATTGCGTGTAGTGTCGGGTACGACTGGCAAAATTTCAGCCCAGAGATCCGGCAAGGGGAAACCAGAGGTAGATGCGCACCAAGACTGTTAGTGCCAGGACCAGGACTTGTGTCATCGGGCTGGCTGGGGTCGGGTACTTCGTTGACTTGAGGGGGCATTAGCATCACGTTAGAGATAGAAATAAAGAGCTACTTACTACCATGATGGAAATTGACTCTGGTGAACAAAGATAAGTCAAAAAAGGATGGAAATACGAAGAACTACTCAACCCGTTCACCATCCCGTAGAGCGACTTGAGTAGCGAAGACATCGATCAATGGTAAAGTTTTGCTGCCTTCACAAGAGCCTGGCAATGAAATGTAAGCTCGGTGGGAGCCATGGGCGCCACGGTACGAACCACAAAGATAGAAGCGATGTGAAGCTGCGGTTTGCAAGAGCTGCGAATAGTGGACGTAATATTGTGCAAAAGGCCAAGGGGCATATCAGGTGGGGGTGTTCTGAGAACTTGGTCCTCGACTATACGCTGGTTTTATACAGTGAGTCGACCACAGGATGAGTCGACAAATCCCAAACACACACACACGTGTACGACAAGAACATGACACGTCCATGCCTCGCTCCACCTGCGAAAATTTTTCAATGGCCGGGCCCGACTGCTGGGTCACGCGCCGGTCGCAGTCAATGCAACCGAAGACCCCATTTCGTGGTCATGGGTTGGACACACGGCTTTATGGCGTCAATAGAAGCCAGCCGGGGATGGTGTCCATGCCGAATCAGGTAGAGTGATTGTCAGAGTGACCATTCTGGGGGCCCGCAGCCAGGAACAAGACGAGCAGAACGCAGTTCGGTTTATACGGCCGTACCAAGGTTTGACAGGCATGCTAACATTGCAAACCAGTTGAGGCGGTAACTCCCGCTCCGATTGGCTAAAATTTTCGCGACAGTATTCAAAGAAGAGCACTCTGGTGCACTGCCAGAGGGGATGATGCGCCGACCGAGCAGGAACAAAGGATCTAGGTCGGCCGTGGCTCCTTTGATAGTGCATACAGGAATATTTTCTGTATTTCTTTCTCACAAAAGTGCCAAAAGGGCGGGTGATACTGGCAGAGAGGGCACCAGGCGGAAGACACTCACCCTATTAACCTACGAGGCAAATTCAAGGACGTAAAATACCAGAGAAGAAGAAGGCAGGTAGCCGGACCCCATAGGGCTCGAAAATTTCCCAATATTGCTGCGTTACATGCTCCTGCACAGCAGAGGAACTCGGAGGCGCGGGGGGCAGTGCGCCAACCCCGAGGTCTTTGCACGACTTCTTTCGCATCGCAACGCCATAGAAAATTTTCAAAGCAACTGATTTAGCTTAGGCCAGTTGGCTAGTGGAACACAGCATTTGGAAAGCAGGTCAGCAGCACCACCGGTGGTCGTGATTCGCAGACCCGCCTTGTGCTATACAGTACCACAGATCAGCTTAGCTCAGCAATTATATGACTAAACTCGTGGGCAAGTCTTTCCGACCACTACCACGGGATTCACTACTTACCGTCACCAAACTCGGTGCACCTTCCGCATCAATGGTATTATTCTTCCTCCAGTAGAATACGATATTGTCTCATCACCTCCCTGAGTAATCCTGAGCTTGTGTCGGTTCGCTTTTCCCACCAGGATCCACAGGCTAGCTACTGTGCTCTGAATAACTCGTGAACTTCTTATATAAATCAAATATACCTCGCAACCTCTTGCTGCTCATATCCTTTGAGTTATATTTCTATACGTTTCTCCGTGCGCTGTGACATAACACCCGAATACCTCTCCTGCTTGGGGCTAGTCCTGGGCTAATCTCGCCGAGCTGCATCTCGGTGTTCTCCCGTCCTGGAACTCACACTGTTCCTAGACAAGTAGGGAAGTTTTAGAAATTCTGCTCGACTCTTTGGAGGGCTAGGTTAACTCGACTGTAACACTAATCCTCGCTAGTAACAACTACTGGGTGGTTGAAACTGACTTTGATGATGATACACAAGACTGAGCTGCATGGAGTACGATTGTTGTCTAAACGAGTTTCTAGGAAGCTAGTGGCGGGATGGGGATGTGCAGAGCAGGTGACAATGACGTAGCAAAAAGTGTTTGAGATACAATGATCCTACCCGTGTCGGAATTTACGACTAGTCCATCTCCCCCACGACTACGCTCCGGCCCACTTGTGCGTGAGATTCGAGACCGGTTCACCTCAGTTGCACTCACGTTATTCCCTAAATTCTCCCTATCGTTTTGGCCTCGCGCCATCTAACAGTGCTCACATGCGGAACCCATATGACACGACAAGCCGATCGTACTTTTGCACCCGAGCAATGCAACTTCGTTGATCGGTCAACTTGTCAATAGGTACCGCTCGCACCAACACCGATCTCCAATACCCACGACATCCCAGATTTTTTCCCCAGCTTCTCCCGACACCAAGTTCAAATTCTTTTTTTTTCACTGTCCCATCAAGCCGATCTTGAAGCGAAGCAAAATCAATGCCCGATGGTTCTTGCCATCCGACCACGTGGGCTCTTTGTAGAAAGCAAATATCACACGTAGATACCCTAGAGTAGTGGCCGAACGTGCTGAGATAACCCATTGCTCCCTGTTTGATCGACAGAAGGGACCCGGATTTGGGTTTACGCGACGTCTAATTTGGTGGGTTGAAACGTTTAGAGTTGAGATCCTCTCGAGAAACAAGCCGAGTAGTAGTACAGGATCGCCATCCCGCATTGTACGCGGTGGGTCATTGCAAATAACATTCTCCCCGGAGTGGGGTTGACAAGTGTTGACATTGTGCGTGTCTGCCCTCGAGCCTCGCCCTCAAAACCCACACGTGATTTCTCCGGTTTATTACCTGGCAGAACAATTTGGCCGACACAACCCGCATTTCGAAACGGTTATCATAATAAATGAGTTTCCAATCGACGCCTAATTAGAAATTTGGAGTTTGCATAATTACGGGCACAGTAGTCGCTGAGTGGGTCAGACGAGCGACTATTGTGGGGCTGCTTGGATCAGGCGTCGAGTCTGTAGGGTAATAGGTTATGCGCTGTTGGTTACTCAAAGCCACGACAGAACTGCCTTGCTGTATTGGTTGTATGCGGCTTTTTCTTGTCTTCTTCTATTCTCGATTTGTGGCGCCAGCAGTGTAAAATACATAAATGTATATACATAAGGAAACATATAGTAACAGCCAGAACAATCGCACAACCGAAAGAACTAGAAACGCACCGAAGGTGCAGCCCTGCTGGCTCGGTGTGATTCCCGCATATTCTAGCATATATGCTGCTCCGTGTATATAAGGAGCGCCTGCGGCTCCGTAGGTAGTCACCAGTGAATCAATACCCTTTTACCATTACTCGCTATACGCCTTTGGCGTCGTCTTAAGCACACTGCGCGTTGTGCTTTACTCGCTTGTAGTTTAGCGCTTTTATTTACATCTATTTGTATATACAGTTTCTACAAGCAGAGCTTGATTGGATTCATCGAGTATGGGGTTGTAAATACTAAATATGGCATAGTGGACTTGGAGGACTAACGAAATGAATCTCCAGGACGCATGTCGAGTTTATTTGCAGACGATCGGACCTGGCGTTAGAGCGTCAAAACGCATCGCCGTAACACATTTCGTTGAATGCCAATATAATCGATGCTGTGGAAGTCGACACGAACCCATCGATCTTACAGAGATATATCAGTTTTCAACTGTATTACAACTGAGGCATTTTACGGACGCCCGTTTATATGCGGTGATCAACCCCTCGCCGCATTCTTTCTCATTCTTACCACCGGCTCAGCTGAGCGCGAAAGATTCTTTGCCTCCAGGCCATGTGTCGAATTCGAATATTAGCGCGCCAGCACTGTGATTTCGTGCTCGAGCCTCGGCGTCTGTTGCTAATTGCCTGGTTGGATCGCCAGATCAGGCACCACCCGTGTAGACGCCAAGGTATTCGACCACTGGCTCGACGTATCATGTTGACAGATCTCAAAGGAAAAAGCTTGTCGAATATGTTGTACGCCTTTTGGTTTTTTCGTTCCTTTATGAGTGGATATTTCCTGTTTGAATCTTGCTCGCTACGAGGCAAATACCAGATGATCTGTTACAGGAACTTGCTAATAAGATCGAAATGGTCGACGCGACGTCATATCCTGCCAACTCGTATCCATGCCCTCAAACCAGGCTTATTTACGTATTTGCATGGTTTTAATTGAGGGGCTGATTAGGGGCCTGGCGACGCCATAATGGGCGGAGTTGGATTCACCGGCGCTTTACCCACAACACGTTGTGGGTGAGGTAACAACCGCTCTGTCCTAAATCACAGAGTCGCTTGTCGATGGACAAGAGTTGTTCCGCGTCTTGGAATGAGCGAGGGTTTCGAGGACATTAGAAGATTAGAAGTTCAGGGGCGGATGGCGGGATGCAGTAAGTGGCGCGGCGATCCGTCACGTGATAGGGTGGCGACACTTCTAGCTGGTGATCCTATCAGTCCATAGCACGCTAGTCTGAAGCTTATTCCTGTGTTACCGTATGCCGGATTTTTCTTTAATTTCGACGAGTGGCAGCAGAGCCGCAGAGAGGTGGGATGAGAGCGAGCACATGGAACCAACAAAGGGCGGAAGTCGCCAAAACAAGCGACGAAACGGCGGGAAATGCGGAGTTGGACTAAGATCGGCCGGTGTGCCTAGTGCCCTGACCACGCCTCTTCGTCCCAACCACCACCCACGGGCCCGTCTTAGTCGAGTCTAGGTCCGCTTCTGGCGTTTTCTGTTCGTGCGTATCTTGCCCGTTGTCTGCGCTATCGCTGACTTGACCCCAGCCTCTTTTTTACCTGCCGCTCTTTTTTTTCTACGTTCTTTATGATGCGTGCGCCGGGTGCCAACCACGAGCGCCAGCTGAGCATTGCCGATTCCGTCGTCTCTGCCATCCCCGACGAAATCCGCGACCGGTACCGTCTCTCGGTGCGCGAGCGACCACCCTCTGCGTCCCCCTCGGCGTTTCGTCCCCCGCCCATTCGACGCGACTCGATCTTTAGCTTTAACACGCAATGGACCGCAGACGAGTCTTTCCTCGAGTCCTCGGGCATGATCGCAGACTTTCCGCGCCCGCCGGCAATGTTTCCGCTTGGAGCCTTGGAACCTGCTTTGCCGTCTTCGTCGGCCCATGTGGTATCGCCGGGCTGGGCGCG
>WSTG01001016.1:0-12092 GCA_019616325.1 Ceratobasidium sp. 394
GGATATCATTACTCGGTGAGCACAGGATGATATGAACGGAGAAGTTAGATACTATGAATACCAGACATGGTGCTTGAGAACAATACTGGCTGAATGATAGAATGATGAGTACTGTGGATCTGACACAATCATGTGAGAAGTTTCATTCCTTTTAGCATTCTGACTAAGGATCATGCTTCCAAGCTGACAATAGTTTTCCAAGTGACCCTTGAGGTATGATTGAGCGTTAGGATTGTATTGAGATAGGATACTGACGAGATAATGATATAGAAAGCAACTGTGAATGTGATGTAATGATATTAGATGTTTCATCTCCCTCCACTACTGGACTGCAAATCATGTGCTCCGATTGCAATAGTATACAGTCATATACCACGTGATGAGATGGTGCCTTAGGTCGAACCTCCCACCTTTGCACAGAACCTTTTTTTTGCATCTCTGGTCTCCGTACTTTGTCTGAAATGGGCAACAGAGCCAAATCCCTGAATCAACGCCGTATCCAGTACTCACATGAAAAGAACTGCTCATACAAGAATCTCTATCCCGCTATAAAAGCTGCCCAATGCACACTGTTGGTGGTCGGACTCGTCGGAAGGGACTACGGGTGGTTTGTCAAGAGGTCTCAAATGAACACGCGGGGGTGACAGGGAGGCGTATCCAACTCGACCATAACACTTTGGCACGGCGGGTTACTGGTCGGCAGTCACAGAAGCAGGCTCAAGAGGCTCAAGCCCATCTCACAAAACCCGAAGCTCAAATCCTCTGCAACTTTGCCATTGAAACAGCAAAACAGGGCTTTCCATTCTCTCACAAGCGACTTGCAGAACATGCTAACAAGCTTATCTGTCTCCGTATACCCAGTTTCTGCAGTGTTGGCACCAACTGGACCACTCGGTTTATCGACAAACACCACAACCAGTTAGCCATGTATTCCTCTCGATCTCTCGAAGGTGTCCGTGCGGGTGTAGCAAATCCAACTGCAGTGGCCGCGTGGTTCAAGATTGCTGAAGAAGCCCTCGAGAAATATGACATCGAGCCAGAAAATACATATGGCGCTGACGAGGTGGGGGTGCAGCCGGTATCAGGGGAGAGTGAGAAGGTTATTGGGCCGCGAGGGGTGAATATTGTGTATCAGGTTCGGACAGGGAGTCGTGAAACCATCACCATAATTGTCACAACATCAGGAGGACCTGTAGTGGTCATTTCTCTCATTAAAAAAGAAATAGAGCACAAAGGGACTTTAGAACCACCTTGCTCTTTAGTGAGTTCCAATGAGATTATGAGTCCAAAGAGCAAATTGCCTTAAATGGGTGATATTGCAAATTCAGCACTAAATCCTTTTCCAGCCGTTATTTTTGGATAATTTTTGTTTCATTCAATCCAGCATGCAAAACTACACCTGTGCAATGTTACCCCAGCACCCACACTGGCATGTTCCAGGGGGTTCAAAAGGCAACAAGTTTGCCAAGGGAGCGACATAGGTCACGTGATCTCGGCGCTTAGATTAGTCTATATGCGCAAAACCAAGCCTTGGGGGTTCAAAAACTCAGTTTTCTGGCTGAAAAAAAAGACGCCAGGATTAAACAAATTATGTGCATTTATTGATACCAATAAACCTCCAACAAGTGCAG
Organism: Ceratobasidium sp. 394; assembly: GCA_019616325.1. Classification (NCBI taxonomy): domain Eukaryota; kingdom Fungi; phylum Basidiomycota; class Agaricomycetes; order Cantharellales; family Ceratobasidiaceae; genus Ceratobasidium; species Ceratobasidium sp. 394. The sequence continues at coordinate 1,632 of WSTG01001016.1, forward strand.
TTGAAAAAATATGGACTTATTTATAATTTATCGATTGCAAATTAGCCATCAGGGCTCAAGATGCTCTCTTCTTGAGCAAAAAAGAGCCTCAAAGAGAAAAAATGAATCACCTTGCTCTTTATTGAGAAAACAGGTTTCTCTGATGAATCTGTGCTGACGAAACCAGTCTTGCACCAGTTGTGATATTCAAAGGCAAACATTACCTTTTGAAATGGGACCAGAACAACCCTTTGAATGCCTCGTACGTACTGCTCTTTGCGGCCAGCTGTTGGTACTGAAATATAAACTAGAATTGTCCACTCAGCTAAAGGTTGGATCACAGGAGAAATTGCTCTTGGCTGGCTTCAAAACTTCGACAAACAAACAAGTGAGAAAGCAGGCGAGCGGTACCGGCTTCTGCTTGTGGATGGACATGTCTCGCATGTTGGTTTTGAGCTTCTAGAATACGCTTGAGACAACAAAATTGTCATGCTCTGCTATCCATCCCATACGACACATCTACTCCAGGGGCTTGACCGAGTCTGCTTTGGCCCCTTCAAAAAGTACTGGTCGGAAGAGAGGGACAAGCACGAGGAAGAAACCGGACAACCGGACAAAAAAAACAAACTTTTTGAAGGTGCTGGCGCGCGTGTACAAACGTGCAATCACCGAGGAGAACATATGTTCTGCTTTTCGAGTCACTGGCGTGGTACCATTCGACCCCTCGGTTATCCAGCTCGGTGATCTTGCTCCCGCAATCGAGCGCTCGTGTGAGGTTCCCTCCCACTCCCCCAACCAGCCCCTATCCAGGCGATTGTTGATTTCTTGCAAAGTGTTGACCAGAACACAGACGAGCTGGGCAGTGCTTCTGATGTCCGCCAACAACTTTCGGAGACTTCAGCTGGATTCCTGGTTTCAAACTCACTGATCACAGCTGAGACTGCTGGGTTGCCCGAACTGTCTTACAAACCCTTAGACCCCATCAATGGCAAGATCATAACTCTTACCGAAGTTCCTGTCGCCTCACCGCTCGAACTGTCCTTACAAAACGCCCTCAAAACACTCATCACACGGGATCGCATGCGAACCAGCCCAGATGGCGCTCCAGGGCCTTTACTGCAACCGGGTCCGAGGTCAGCTTGCCGGGAAAGAAAGTGGTCAGACGGAAAGCCATGGGAGGCTTGTAGGAGATGGAATGTCGGCTGTGCTCACCAGAGACGGGTACCACGCACGTGCAGTCAAACAACACGAGCAACGGCAACAGGAGGAAGAACACTGTCGGAGAGCTACTACGGAAGCCAGGGGTCAGCATAAGGAAGCAATGCAGAGGTGGAATGTCCTGGATCAAGCGCGCAAAGATAGGAACTGCGAAAGGACCGAGGCATACAAGCAGGAGCTGGATGCGTGGGAGATAGAAAGGGAACTGGCGAAAGTCGAGCACCGCAAGCCACGGTGGCGTAAGCCCGTGAAACCAAAGGCTGAAAAGGCGGCACCTAAGCCTGTACTCACGTTGCCTCGAGGTCCCAACTACGAGGGAGAGAGCGGCAGTGACAGTGATAGCGAAGACAACGACAACGATTTGTAGATACGATTAATTTACATTACGTCACAGGGTACTGTCTCATCACCTGGTGTATACTGTAGTGTGTTGGAGGAGAATTATAACACGGATATCATTATGTATTGACATGGAATGCTAACCGAAAGTTCTCTTAGACAGAAAATATAGATCCAACGCAATAATATATGATCCTTCATGCTTTTCATCGATGAATTAAGGTTCATGCTGTGAAATCAACCTATGATAAGTTAGGCAATCAGTCAGGCCTTATTTATCTGTAGTGATGTATCAGCATAGACTACTAGTCGAATGAAAATCAAGAAAGCGAATGTGCGTCTGACGTGAGGATAGTGAATGTTTCATTTGATTCTATGCACCAACCGGAAAGTGTGCCATGCAGTGGACAGCAGGATGTGGAATAATGAAGTGGTTTCATGTCTTGTAGTGGAATGGTTCGTCCTGAAGACAGGCAAGATAGTTAATACCGCCAGCATCATCTGGGATAGATGGATCGACGGTTGGAAAACCTTCTGTTTCTATTCTGCTCACCCCTTGTACTAGAATCAACACATCGGTACCAAAAGAATGATAATAATAAATACTTACGTCAGCTGCACAGTATGATTCATTCATGTTGCGTGCTGGTGCATCTCAGTAATACGGAATGAAACCATAGATTCATTATACAGTCATCCACCGTCACGTGAATCAAAAACGTTTGACCCTCCGTATCTCGGCTTGTGGGTCATAACAGCATACATGGTTTGACCAAATTGTATATATACACGCTGAGATTTACTACACAAAAATTTGGGGCTATGGAAGGAGAATTGGGCGGAAGACGAGGGAAAACGTGTGACTGGGCGGACGGCGCGTGATTTACCATCACATGAATCAACCAGCAATAACAAAAATGATTGGTCTAGCCACAAACCAATTATTTGATTCACGCCCTGGTGGCGATTCATCACGTGGTGGATGACTGTACTTGCCATGTCGCTAGAACCCTTCACAGACCGACAAGTAGCATCGTTTCAACTTGCAATATAAGCAGAAATGTAGGTCGGATCTTGTACCCGCGTGCCCATTGGTTTCCGTGCGTGAAATGTAGTCGACAACCTGGCTGCTTATAGCCGCGTAAACAAGTTTTTTCTCGCACCGATTGAGATCCATGCAATGCACCCAAAGATACATCCCTGCCGATTCGTGAGCATTGCCTCCAATGTACATATCATACACACCGTTCCCAAGTAAAATAAGGTCACCAATCAGAGGTTTAAGCATCTGATCATGCTCATAAGCACTTGGTTCCTTCGAGCCAGGCATAACCGATACGAGAATCATGTTCTCATGCCGAGTGCGAAGTTCAAGGGGAAGGTTATTGATAATGATGTACACGCCTTGACCCGAGTATTTCACTTTTTTATATGCTAGGAACTGTCAAGTGTGTGAAAAACCGAGTCAACTCACAAACTAGGATACTTGCCCATCAATGTTAATCGATAACAGCAACCCGAAAGGCAACCGTGCAAGAGGGTGCAGATTGGCCATGGGTACATCACCCTATCGACCGGTTTCCCTGTCATATTGTTGGTCTAGCCCGATGGGCTGGCTGCGCCAAGCCCACGCATTCCATGGGTGTATCAGCGGCGCGTTGGAGAGGGGGCGGGGAACCAAGGCAATCTATATCCGATAGCAGAGGACAGGGGGAACCCGGGCACAACCCAGGGTGCACATACTTTATGACCACACAGTACAGCCCCCACCACAGCGTCAGGATCCATGGTGTCCACCCATTCTTGCCGCGTGACTGGTGGAGTGTCACCTGGTTCATCACCCGGACCCCGCCATTGCTGCAAGATGTCGGGAAAGCCTGGGCAGACAGGATGTCGCTCCAACGAGTTCGGAAGGGGGATGTACGGGTAAGATTTGATTGGGATGCGCTTGCGAGTATGGCCATGATAGAGTCGTTTTTCCTCAGTGTACGGGAGATTTCCGCACTCCCCGCCGGCGATACGATGAGGGCAAGCAGGATTTGGGGCTATGTTGATGACTTCCATGTCGTAGCAGGTACCACAACCAGGACACACTGCATATATCTTGATAAGACATTCCAGTTCCATACCAAGTCAGTGTGTAAAGTCCGTAGTGTCTCAGGAAAAAAGGTAGCCGCAAGCGAAGCTCTTCAGGCAGTCGTACGAGAGACTCAAGCATCTGAAAATTAGCCTTGTGCATCATCATTAGGACCTCGGCAATAGACTCGCTGGTAACCCCAGAGAACGCAGATAGTAAATAGGTACGTGTGAATCATGATATTACGGAATTCGGCAGGCTCGTCGTCGAATGCAGCACAAGGGTGGTCGTCAGGAGGCTGGTCCTCAGCGTCAGCGTCAGCATCCAAGTCGCGAAAGACCCCTTGGAAGGCGGGTGGTTGATCCTCTAGCTCGGGCGCATCGTCGGGCTCATCAGGGGGGTCATCGCGAGCAGGGACATCATTATCATGGTCAAAAGGGGGCTCTAGAAAGTCGTCTAAGTCTCCAGCAGCCTCGGGAGCACGTTCGCCGTCTTCAAATAAGCGGGGTGGCACTTGTGGGGGGGTCATCCTCATCTAGCAGGTTACGCCAATGGTCTTCTTCGTCTTCATCCTTGATTGAAGGTGCTCGTTCCGAGTCGATAGATGCGAGATTCGGAGAGCGGGGGCCAATAGGCAAGCACGGACTCCCCATCATCTCCCAGATGACGTGGGGAGCATACCAAGGTGTATCATTGTTGTTGAGAGGTGGTTCAATTCCGGGGCTGCAAGGGGCGATGGTACTCGGCGTGCGCAAGAGTTCATTGCGCAGGTAAGAATGCATAAAGTAGCCCAGCAAGCGCCGAAGATCCGCAACGGCGAGGAGGGTGCCAGACACAGCGCAGATGTCGATTCCCCAGGGATAGAAGGTGAAGGAGGGGGAGCCGAGGACCAACGGTGAAACGAGCGAATAAAATTCTGGGGGCAATTATCAAGCTGGGAAAGTGGAGAGCGCGAGGCTGATGCTCGCGAGGGGAACCGTGGCGACGCATTAAACGCATAAGGTTTTGGTGTAGGTTTTTGAGAACGATGCGCACGAGAGGATTCGCGTACGCCGCGTATGACTGCAGGCGAAAGAAGACGAGGCAGGTGGTAGTTCTCCTGCTCGGTGTCACTCTTGCCATACCGGAGCCGGTGTTTCTTCACTGCTGCATAAGTGTACTTTATTTCCTTCCCGTAGCACCGCACGCAGTCGCAAAACATTTCTTCGTCTTCGTAGCGACTCGTGTGGTGCTAAAATAGCTTTCTAATCACAGAAACAGTGTCGCGGCACGCCAACTCACCTTCTTTGCGTGGTGTATCCTCTTCAGCACTTCCGGGCGGTTTAAAATAAGCATGATAGTTGTGTTAGCGTGTGATAATATCAATATTCGGTTGTTTATATACAGTGGGCGAGGGAGGGGGCAGTAAGGTCGGGTCTGGTGGCGGTCGTCAACAAAGTGCGCCAAGTCGCGCCGACGCCCACCTTTAACTCGGTTTGTCAGCAGTCGGGGCGCTTTTGGGGCGCGTTTAGGGCAATAGAGCATTCGAGGCTCTTTCGGGGCTCATTCTGGTCCCGCTCAGCTCCAGATGGCCCAGAACATCGTCCGAAAGCGCCCACAAAGCGCCCAGATATTCTTGGGCGATCTGCGGTGTATATGCTTGGCGCGGGGCACTAGTAGATTGGATGTGGGGTGTTGATCCGATCTCCGAGTGACCCAAGCGAGCGGATCCACGCAAGTCGGATGTGCAAGTAGTACAGCCACAGTCACGTGGCTCCTGTCGTGCTATATATTTCCTTGCCTCGCCTTGGCCATCAAACTCCCTAGCCTCCACTACAACGCAATATGGCGGCGAAACGCAAAGCAACCTCGTACGACGTCAACGATGGGTCTCGTAAGAAGAGAGCCAAACGTGTGCCCAAGGACTACCCAAGCAACTTACCATCTAGAACCCTCACCCCCGCCCACAACCACTGGCTTTCTCAATATCAGGATGAATACGCAAGCCGCGTTGGCAAAAGAGGAGCGCCCGACTCTGCGTTTGCCTGGGTCCGTTCCATTATCGTTGACAAGTTCCTCGATAAATGGTTTCCCGAGCTTAACAAGGCAACCTGCGAGCAATTTCGGCCATGGATAGGAACCGTGAGCCGACGCAATGATACAAGAGATGTTGCTTACGATTGCCTTCAGTCTATTAATACTCGTTTCAATAATCGCTTCAACTTCCCCAATATCGTTGATCCATCTGCCGTCGGGAAGGTGCCGTCGTCTTCGATGTATTTATGGTCCCGCGACAACCAGGCTCTCGTCGACGACACGTGGGCTGAGCGGTGCATGCAGAACCCCTCGCTTATCGGCAACCCTGGAAAACGCCGTGGGCATGTGTCAATGCTCTGGGGTCGTCTGACCCCCGAGCAGAAACTAACTTACAAGCAGCGGTACGAGCAGCTGAAAAAAGAGAAATTGACTAAGGTCGTCCCACAAGAGGAGAAGCTTAAGTAAATTATATTTATTCTTCCAACCTCGTGCGCTAATAAGTTACAGGTTCCTTTCGGACTTGTTGCAGAAGCTATCGTCTATGAGCCGCGAGGCTGAACGCAAGGCTGGGGTTTTTGTTGAGGCACGCATCGCCGTAGAGGTGGATGGTGTACTCTCAATTGAGCAGTACGTGAATCGTACCATCCATACAACCATCGAGCTCACTAGCTTAAACATTCAGAGTCGGCAGCCCTCTGGGTGAGAAATACCTGAAGTCGGGCAAGGGGGCGATCGCCCTCAACTGCGTTCAAGAATGGTTGACAAAAACGACAGGCAATTGTGTTTTCGTCGTTTTGCTTCGGGTTCAACGTTAATAATTTCACTATCAGGGTCGATTCTTCCTAACAATGGCCCTCAAGTTGCCGTGATACCCGTCCGTGAGGATCATATGCGCCCGCTGGTACCGGACATCACCAAGCATCAACCAGTGCTTCAGTTACTGCGCTCGATGGTGCGAACAACGATTTCTGCCATATGGCGTAAGTCCACCCCCTGGTTACTTGCTAATTGTGCTGATGTGACCTACGTAGAGCTTTATGGTGGCGTAGGTGGCGTCCCTTACGAGGAGATCGCCCAGGCAATGGGGGATGGAGATTATTCTTGGATCCCTCCCACATGCTTTCCGGCTGACGTGCCGTTTAAGGAGAGTGGATATCTTACCGCCGACCAATGCTGCATCTGGCTCAAATGTCTCGCGCGCTGGAAGTTTGGTGCATTACCGACTGATTTTCGGTTTTCCAAGGTCTACGTGCTCGATGGCGAATCACTCCCCGCTCGCCCGGAAGCCTCGTCGCGCGAGCCGTCCACTAGAGGCGGTGCGCCTGCCTGGATAGCCACGTACGGCAAACCCATTGAGCACCCTCAAAACGTCCGCCCGATCTACTATCCCAAATCGTCTTGGGATTACCTTTATTTCACCCAGAATGGCGCCCCTGGACTCGACCACTGGGTTGGCCTCCCGTGCCGCTCCGAAGTTGATGCGGTCACCCAAGGCCCTATCTCGACGGCCGAGTTTCAACACGTCGAGAAATTATTTGCCAACTGCGCTCCACGCATCCGGTCGGTTGTGACGGACCTCATGATGTCGTTAAACAAGATGGAAGCCAAGTTCCCGGTATGGGTGAGTGCATTTCGCCGAACTATCTCTCTGACGAAAGACTTCACCCCCGGGCCCACTCTACATATTCATTTCGACGTCTTGTTTCGTTTCACTTTGATTCTGTGTCCTTACGTCCTTTGTCCGGAGCAAGCTGACTTAATCATTTGACTAGACGGTGAGTGGGATCTGGGAGAAGGTGGAGGGGAGGGTTATCGTGCCGGCTGTGCTCCCATCCACTCAGCCCTCGGGCAGGGACGCTTGGCTTGCGTTCTGGCGGGATCATTGGATGAACATCGGATATTTTCAGCGTCCCCGACGAGGGATGGAGCTTACCTCGTTCGGTTACGCCGAGTCCTGGGTTCAAGACGGCCTAACCGGCGGCCCCATATTCCATGAGCGAAGTGGAACTTTGGTTGGCGGGTCGAAAGGAGTCGTCTGGAAGGGTCGAGCCGTGATCAAGATGCTTGCCAATATCGCCGCAGTAATCGAGGGTGGCGGCGTTGAGTTCAACTGTCCGCTGCCGCCCGGGTATGATCGTAATCACCTCGGTCCTAGTCATCTAGAGCTCACGCTCCAGATGGCGAAAGATCTGATAGCTGCCGTGGACCAATCCACCCGAATTCTCGCCTCCTCCTGGGCCGAACGCTGTCAGCCAGTCGACTTCGAGTCCGACGAGCCTGCTGATCCGGATCTCCGCCCTTCTTCCATCTTTCCATTTGACGATGGGCTTTTTGACGACCCCCCGATCGCCAGCGGTTCTGGGCGGCAAGCCTCATCGAGCCAGCAGCCTGCGCCATTCATGTTAGACGACGTGTCTAGCGAGGAGTGTAACTTGAGTGCGATCGAGTCAGAGGCGGAGGAGAGTGTGGATGGGAAGGGGAAGGGGAAGCAGAATGCGAATGAGAAGGGGGAGAGGAAAGGGAATGGGGAGGGGGAGGGGCCGGCAGCGCAAAAGGAACGCGGGAAGGAAAAGAAGGGCGAGGCCGAGGAGGGAAAGTTGTCGACCCGCGTCAAGCAGTATGTTGCTAAGAATGCGACCGCCGAGGAGAAGTGGGCGGCCGAACGAGGGGAGGCGTTGGAAAATTATCGCAAGCTGAAAGAGGTTATTGACGATGAGCCGGTGATTGAACAACAGGAGAGGCTAACCCAGGAGCAGAGGAGAGGTAAGTATGTAAAGCCTGGACGTGTTGTATTACCGTACTCACTCGTCTTGGGCAGCTGCGTTTGACAGAAATCTGGCTGAATGGGTCGACAAGGACTCGATGTTTGATCAATCGCTCTCTTTCGAACCGGCCACACCGGACATTATTCCGCCTGAATCTTTCGGCACAGAGGTTGACAAATATGTCGGCAACCTCTCAGCACTTATGGACGAATGGAGAGCATGTGCGGACGAATGGGCTGATCCCTACGACTGCCCAACAATCGAGCGGGCCATGCGAGCGGCGTACATCAGGCGAACTGAATTTCCCTCCCTTGTCTATGCCATTGCACTGCACGGCAACTTCGTTCATGAATCTCGGGACTGGTACACCAAGAACTTCCACGGGCATCGTCAGCATATGTACGGGCAATTGTCAATCGGTGCGGCCCTTGTTCGGCGGGTCAATGCTTTGGAACAATCCGGCCAATTGCCGAAGCTTCAAAATGGCACAATTGATCGCCTTCGCTCCGTTGTTTGGCAGGTCAACCAAATGCATACCCAGTATGTGGAACTCGAAGCCCTTGCCCTTCGCTATCGCAACAGAATGAAGGATGGCTATCGCCACCCTCGCGTCGACTTTACTCTGGGGGAAATCGTCGATATTGCGGAATGTTTGCGGGACTGGACCGAGGAGGCTGCCAAATTTTACGTGGAGCAGGACCGACGGATGCTTGAAGAATGGGTGAATGCAGATTGTGTCGGTTTCACTCGCCCGAAGCCCACCCATTTCACGTATGGTAACCCCCCACCATTTGCCTTCGATGACAGCGCACAAGGTGGGTAATGTTCCTGTATCTCCATTGGCTTAGTGGCTTAAAGTCCTCTGCCCTCTAGCGGAACTTGTGCGCGCTCGACACAAACTGGCCGAACGTCATGCAAAGGAAACCGGTTTGTCCATGATAATCGAGCTATGGCTACATTACTGATGTCTGTGCAGACGAACAAATATCTGTGACCGGAGCCATAACCCTTGGCCTTGCTTGTAACTCGCCCCCCACCCTCACACCATAAGAAGGCGTCTGCTACGATGGGTGAACGAGTACCACTGGCCAGGAAAAAGTCAACATGGTTGCAATTGACTTTGGCGGGTAACTGACTTTAGCTTCGCCGCAACTGTGACTAAGCAGTAGGGACCATACCCCCAATGCTTAAGACTCTAGTTTTGCTTTGTTATTATTGTTTCCCCGTTATCCGCTTGCTTAGCTTCGCTTGTATGCGCGTAGTCATCAATGCCTTACTCATGTACTGGGTGCCTAGCTGTACGTAAGGATCTGGCTGCTAGAGATGCAGCTAGGTCGGGCCGTGGGAACTAGGTGGAATCAGCATGATAGGTTGGCAGTGCCGAGGGCCAAGTCGCTAAACGAAATCTCTCCCATAAGCGATTCGGATTGTCAAATAGAGTTGTTTGAATGCAATCTATGTGCTTTGGACTGTCAGCACTGGAAACAGTTGGTGCAGCCTGCACCGCGGCACAGATCAACCAATGTAGTTAAGTTTCGAGGGTGCAAGGCTCCCCACCCCCTGTCTACTCGTTCTACCGCATATATGTGCTTCCTTACCCAAGTTATCGCTCAACTTCTGTTTTTTGACTAGGATATGCCCTCCTGTTCAGCTCTCCTCTTTGTATTTAGTACATTAGGGCATCCCTAGCCCGTCTCCGTTTCGCTCGCATCTATCCTGCCATCTGTGCTGAAAGACATCATCGCCAGATCACTGATGCATGAGCGCTGCCTCGCAGTACATTACCTTGCCGACCAGGTCTCATGACTTCTCCGGGAGCCTGTGAGCCGTATACTTGTTCACGCCTTCGTAGTCATAACCCCATGTGACATCTGTGCCTTTTGGTTCCGTTTCTCTCCGGGCTTTGCCCACTGTGTTTTTCCTTGTGTTCGTGTAACGGTATAAATACGTATTCCAAAAAAAAAAGACCAGATCCCGTGATCATCGTTAATTACAGCGGTTTGCAAAAGTCTTTTCCAAGCGCCGAAAAAATTTGCATTTTCGGCTGGAGCGCTCTGAGAGAAAAAC